>JAWNLL010000280.1:0-10646 GCA_035042425.1 Drosophila flavopinicola | reverse complement strand
AAGAAAGTATATCACAACCTAAAAAATAAGAAATTTCTATTCAATAATTTGAAAAATTATTTATTAATAAAAAAATAAAACTAATAAAAAATAATAAAATTTGCACCGTTCAATATATATTATTAATAAAACAAACTGGAGATAAAAATAATAAAAAAATTACTAATTTTAACATTATATAATTCTAAAAGATTGAAAATAATCATTCCCATGAGTTCGAATTATTGATACTAAAATTGATAAACCTAAAGCTCCTTCACAAACACTAAAAGTCAAAAATATTATACTAAAATAATTTTCATAATTTAATATTCTTAAATAAATAAATAGTATGAAAAATAAAATTAATACAATAAATTCTAAACTTAATAATATTGAAAGCAAATGCTTTCGATTAGAAACAAAACAAAATAAACCTAAAATAAATAAAATTATTGGTAAACTTAAATATAAAATTATAATCATTAGTTTTAATAGTTTAATAAAAACATTGGTCTTGTAAATCAAAAATAAGATATATTCTTTTAAAACTTCAAGAGAAAAGAATTTCTTTTTCATTAATCCCCAAAATTAATATTTTATATAAACTACCTCTTGATATTCTTCAATTAACTCTTTATTTATTAATTTTTATTACCTCAATCATTTTTATTAATATAATTCATCCTTTAGCCATAGGATTAACACTGTTAATTCAAACAATTTTAATTTGTTTAATTTCAGGATTAATAACAAAAACATTTTGATTTTCTTATATTTTATTTTTAATTTTTCTAGGGGGAATATTAGTATTATTTATTTACGTCACATCATTAGCTTCAAATGAAATATTTAATTTATCAATTAAATTGACTTTAATTTCTTTAATTTTATTTTTTATCTTATTAACTATTTCATTTTTTATTGATAAAAATTCAACAAGATTTTTTTAATAAATAACGAAATAGAACCTATTACAAATTTATACTCTTACTTTTCAGAAAATTCTTTATCTTTAAATAAATTATATAATTTTCCAACAAATTTAGTAACAATTTTGTTAATAAATTATTTATTAATTACTTTAATTGTTGTAGTAAAAATTACTAAAATGTTCAAAGGCCCTCTTCGAATTATAAATTAATGAACAAACCTTTACGATCTTCACACCCCTTATTTAAAATTGCTAATAATGCATTAGTCGATTTACCAGCCCCTATTAATATTTCAAGATGATGAAATTTTGGATCTTTACTAGGTTTATGCTTAATTATCCAAATTCTAACAGGATTATTTTTAGCTATACATTATACCGCTGATGTAAATATAGCTTTTAATAGCGTAAATCATATCTGTCGTGATGTAAATTACGGATGATTATTACGTACTTTACATGCTAACGGAGCATCTTTCTTTTTTATTTGTATTTACTTACATGTAGGACGAGGAATATACTATGGATCTTATTTATTTACACCAACATGATTAGTAGGAGTAATTATTTTATTTTTAGTTATAGGAACTGCCTTTATAGGATACGTTTTACCTTGAGGACAAATATCTTTTTGAGGAGCTACAGTAATTACAAATTTACTTTCAGCAGTACCTTATTTAGGGATTGATTTAGTACAATGGGTATGAGGAGGATTTGCTGTTGATAACGCAACTTTGACTCGATTTTTTACATTTCATTTTATTTTACCGTTTATTGTACTAGCAATAACTATAATTCATTTATTATTTTTACACCAAACTGGATCAAATAATCCAATTGGATTAAATTCAAATATTGATAAAATTCCTTTTCATCCTTATTTCACTTACAAAGATATCGTAGGATTTATCGTAATAATTTTATTATTAATTTCTTTAGTATTAATTAATCCAAATTTATTAGGAGACCCCGACAATTTCATTCCAGCAAACCCTTTAGTTACACCTGCACATATCCAACCAGAATGATATTTTTTATTTGCCTATGCTATTCTACGATCAATTCCTAATAAATTAGGAGGAGTTATTGCTCTTGTTTTATCAATTGCAATTTTAATAATTTTACCATTTTATAATTTAAGAAAATTCCGAGGAATTCAATTTTATCCATTAAATCAAATTTTATTCTGAATTATAGTAGTTACAGTAATTTTATTAACATGAATTGGAGCTCGCCCAGTTGAAGACCCTTACGTATTACTTGGACAAATTTTAACTGTTGTATATTTTTTATATTATTTAATTAATCCTCTCGTAAATAAATGATGAGATAATTTATTAAATTAGTTAATGAGCTTGAATAAGCGTATGTTTTGAAAACATAAGATAGAAATTTTACTTTCTATTAACTTTACTAAATTTAATTCATAATAAAAAGAAAATAAAAGAATTTTAAACCCAACAAAAAATAATAAATAATTTAATGAAAAAGATAAAAAACATTTTCAAGCTAAATATATTAATTTATCATAACGAAAACGAGGTAAAGTCCCTCGAACTCAAATAAAAACAAAAGAAATAAATATTAATTTTAAATAAAATAATAAATTAAACACATCACAACCTAAAAAAATTACACAAAATAATATTCTTATAAATAAAATTCTTGCATATTCAGCCAAAAAAATTAACGCAAATCCTCCTCTTCTATATTCTACATTAAATCCAGAAACTAATTCTGATTCACCTTCAGCAAAATCAAAAGGAGTTCGATTAGTTTCAGCTAAAGAAATAGTTAATCAAACTAATGCTATTGGAAATAAAATAAATAAAAATCAAATATAACTTTGATAATAATAAAAATTTAAAAAATTATAACCTCCAATTAAAAACACAAAAGACAATAAAATTAAAGCTAATCTAACTTCATAAGAAATAGTTTGAGCCACAGCCCGTAAACCTCCTAATAAAGCATAATTAGAATTAGAAGATCACCCAGCCACTATAACTGTGTAAACCCCTAAACTTGTACAACATAAAAAAATAAACCCCCTAAATTAAATGAGTATAATTTAACAAAAAAGGTATACATATCCAAACCACTAAAGATAAAAATAAAGATAAAATTGGAGAAATGTAATATCTTAAATAATTTGATAATAATGGATAAGTTTGTTCCTTAGTAAATAACTTAATTGCATCACAAAAAGGTTGAGGAATCCCTATTAAACCAACTTTATTAGGTCCCTTACGAATTTGAATATAACCTAAAACCTTACGTTCTAATAATGTTAAAAAAGCTACTCTTACTAATACACAAATAATTAATAATAAACTTCCAATTAAAGACATAATTAACTCTATATAAAACAAGTACTATTTGTAATTTAAATCACATAAATAAATTCTAAATTTATTGCACTAATCTGCCAAAATAGCTTAATTATTTAATAATATTCTATTTAAAAATATAATTATTTTAATATTTGGTCCTTTCGTACTAAAATATTATAATTTTTTAAAGATAGAAACCAACCTGGCTTACGCCGGTTTGAACTCAGATCATGTAAGAATTTAAAAGTCGAACAGACTTAAAATTTGAACGGCTACACCCAAAATTATATCTTAATCCAACATCGAGGTCGCAATCTTTTTTATCGATATGAACTCTCCAAAAAAATTACGCTGTTATCCCTAAAGTAACTTAAATTTTTAATCATTATTAATGGATCAATTATTCATAAATTAATGGTTTTAAAAATTAAAAGTTTTTTAAATTTTAATATCACCCCAATAAAATATTTTAATTTATTATAATAAAAATAATCTTAATAATTAAAATAAATAAAATATAAAGATTTATAGGGTCTTCTCGTCTTTTAAATTTATTTTAGCTTTTTGACTAAAAAATAAAATTCTATAAAAAATTTAAATGAAACAGTTAATATTTCGTCCAACCATTCATTCCAGCCTTCAATTAAAAGACTAATGATTATGCTACCTTTGCACAGTTAGGATACTGCGGCCATTTAAAAATTTCAGTGGGCAGGTTAGACTTTAAATTTAATTCAAAAAGACATGTTTTTGTTAAACAGGCGAACATTATTTTTGCCGAATTCTTTATTTAAACTTATCATTAAAATTTATTTTTACAATATAATATACTAATTCTATCATTATTACTTAATTTTAAAAATTAAAATTAATATTTCAATAAATATTTAAAATTTAATAAATAATTTTATTTATAAAATAAATTATAACATAATTATAAACAATTGCTAATTCTAAGCGTATATTTATTAAATTTATTTATTATTTTTAAAAATTTATTTTATAGCTTATCCCATAAAATATTAAAATTATAAATTATTTAATTAATAAAATTTATTAAATAAATTTATAATTTCTAAATTAAATTTATTTCTTGAAAAACTAGATACCTTTAAAAACGAATAACATTTCATTTCTAATATAATATTTAAAATAATTTTGTTACATTAACTTTTATATTATATTAACTCTTTTAAAATCGAGAAAAATATTTGTAAATATTTTTTATTTAATAAACGCTGATACACAAGGTACAATAAATTAAATTTTCTTTTTTATTAAAAATTTTTCAAATTATTTCAATTTTCTTTTACAATACTATTAAACTATTATTAAATTTATTTTTTCTTTAAACAATACTAAAACTTTTTACTATATAATTATTTTTAATACTTTAAATACAAAATTTTTAAAATTAATAAATAAAATCTAATCAATTTATATTGATTTGCACAAAAATCTTTTCAATGTAAATGAAATGCTTTACTAAATAAGCTTTAAATTGTCATTCTAGATACACTTTCCAGTACATCTACTATGTTACGACTTATCTTACCTTAATAATAAGAGCGACGGGCGATGTGTACATATTTTAGAGCTAAAATCAAATTATTAATCTTTATAATTTTACTACCAAATCCACCTTCAAAATTTTTTCATAATTTTATCCGTTTAAATAAATTTATTGTAACCCATTATTACTTAAATATAAGCTACACCTTGATCTGATATAAATTTTAATATAAATTATTGAATATTATTGTTCTTATAAAATATTCTGATAACGACGGTATATAAACTGATTACAAATTTAAGTAAGGTCCATCGTGGATTATCGATTACAAAACAGGTTCCTCTGGATAGACTAAAATACCGCCAAATTTTTTAAGTTTCAAGAACATAACTATTACTACTTTAGTATTTATAATTACATTTCAAATAATAGGGTATCTAATCCTAGTTTTTTATTAAAATTTTCAAGCTTCAATTATTTTATTTATAAAAAATTAAAATTTAAAATTTCACTTAATAAATTTTATTTTATTTAATATAAATCAATTTAACTTTTACTAAAAAATTCATTTGTATAATTAGTATAACCGCGACTGCTGGCACCAATTTAATCTATACTTTTTAATATTGCTATTTCTAAATTTCTTTAATTAATAAAATTAATTACTGCGGGTATAAAATAAAATATTAATTTTTAAAATTAATAAACACTCATACAAAAATTTACATATAAATCAAACTAATAACAAATTTTTAAGCCAAAATAAAACTTTATAAATTTATTTTTATAATTTTATTTTTTTAAAAAATTAATAAATATAATTTTAATATTTTTTTTGTATATTTATTATTAATAATTTAATTTTTAAATAATTTATTATTAATTACTAAATCTGAAAATGTATAAAATAATAACTTTAAATTTCTTTTTTTAATAATAAAAAATTGTAATAAATCTTATTTATACTTTTAATTATAAAGTTAAAATTTAATTTTAAAAATATTATTTTTTAAAATAACACAATTTAGTAAAAATAATTAAATTAATTAGATTTTATTATTTTGATTAAAGTTAAAATTTAATGAACTTTAATGAAAATTAATAAAATAGATAATTAATTTAATTTTATTTTTACTAAATTGTTTTATTATTAAAAGAATTAATAGTTTTTAAAAATTGAATACTTTTAAAAATTTAATAATTAATAATTATAAAATAAGATTATATTACATTTTCTTATTTTTAAAAAGAAGAACTTTATATAGTTAGGGGTTTATTTTATACAATTTTCAGATTTAGTAATTAATAAAAATTATTTAAAAATTAAATTATTTAATAATAAATATATAATAAAAAAAAATATTAAAATTATATTTATTAATTTTTTAAAAAAATAAAATTATAAAAATAAATTTATAAAGTTACTTATTTTAGGATTAATAAATTTGTATATTTAGTTTGATTTATATGTAAATTTTTGTTGAATGTTTATTAATTTTAAAAATTAATATTTTATTTTATACCCGCAGTAATTAATTTTATTAATTAAAGAAATTTAGAAATAGCAATATTAAAAGGTATAGATTAAATTGGTGCCAGCAGTCGCGGTTATACTAATTATACAAATGAATTTTTTTAGTAAAAGTTAAATTGATTTATATTAAATAAAAATAAAATTTATTAAGTGAAATTTTAAATTTTAATTTTTTATAAATAAAATAATTGAAGCTTGAAAATTTTAATAAAAAACTAGGATTAGATACCCTATTATTTGAAATGTAATTATAAATACTAAAGTAGTAATAGTTATGTTCTTGAAACTTAAAAAATTTGGCGGTATTTTAGTCTATCCAGAGGAACCTGTTTTGTAATCGATAATCCACGATGGACCTTACTTAAATTTGTAATCAGTTTATATACCGTCGTTATCAGAATATTTTATAAGAACAATAATATTCAATAATTTATATTAAAATTTATATCAGATCAAGGTGTAGCTTATATTTAAGTAATAATGGGTTACAATAAATTTATTTAAACGGATAAAATTATGAAAAAATTTTTGAAGGTGGATTTTGTAGTAAAATTATAAAGATTAATAATTTGATTTTAACTCTAAAATATGTACACATCGCCCGTCGCTCTTATTATTAAGGTAAGATAAGTCGTAACATAGTAGATGTACTGGAAAGTGTATCTAGAATGACAATTTAAAGCTTATTTAGTAAAGCATTTCATTTACATTGAAAAGATTTTTGTGCAAATCAATATAAATTGATTAGATTTTATTTATTAATTTTAAAAATTTTGTATTTAAAGTATTAAAAATAATTATATAGTAAAAAGTTTTAGTATTGTTTAAAGAAAAATAAATTTAATAATAGTTTAATAGTATTGTAAAAGAAAATTGAAATAATTTGAAAAATTTTTAATAAAAACGAAAATTTAATTTATTGTACCTTGTGTATCAGCGTTTATTAAATAAAAAATATTTACAAATATTTTTCTCGATTTTAAAAGAGTTAATATAATATAAAAGTTAATGTAACAAAATTATTTTAAATATTATATTAGAAATGAAATGTTATTCGTTTTTAAAGGTATCTAGTTTTTCAAGAAATAAATTTAATTTAGAAATTATAAATTTATTTAATAAATTTTATTAATTAAATAATTTATAATTTTAATATTTTATGGGATAAGCTATAAAATAAATTTTTAAAAATAATAAATAAATTTAATAAATATACGCTTAGAATTAGCAATTGTTTATAATTATGTTATAATTTATTTTATAAATAAAATTATTTATTAAATTTTAAATATTTATTGAAATATTAATTTTAATTTTTAAAATTAAGTAATAATGATAGAATTAGTATATTATATTGTAAAAATAAATTTTAATGATAAGTTTAAATAAAGAATTCGGCAAAAATAATGTTCGCCTGTTTAACAAAAACATGTCTTTTTGAATTAAATTTAAAGTCTAACCTGCCCACTGAAATATTTAAATGGCCGCAGTATCCTAACTGTGCAAAGGTAGCATAATCATTAGTCTTTTAATTGAAGGCTGGAATGAATGGTTGGACGAAATATTAACTGTTTCATTTAAATTTTTTATAGAATTTTATTTTTTAGTCAAAAAGCTAAAATAATTTAAAAGACGAGAAGACCCTATAAATCTTTATATTTTATTTATTTTAATTATTAAGATTATTTTATTATAATAAATTAAAATATTTTATTGGTGATATTAAAATTTAAAAAACTTTTAATTTTAAAACCATTAATTTATGAATAATTGATCCATTAATAATGATTAAAAATTTAAGTTACTTTAGGGATAACAGCGTAATTTTTTTGGAGAGTTCATATCGATAAAAAAGATTGCGACCTCGATGTTGGATTAAGATATAATTTTGGGTGTAGCCGTTCAAATTTTAAGTCTGTTCGACTTTTAAATTCTTACATGATCTGAGTTCAAACCGGCGTAAGCCAGGTTGGTTTCTATCTTTAAAAAATTATAATATTTTAGTACGAAAGGACCAAATATTAAAATAATTATATTTTTAAATAGAATATTATTAAATAATTAAGCTATTTTGGCAGATTAGTGCAATAAATTTAGAATTTATTTATGTGATTTAAATTACAAATAGTACTTGTTTTATATAGAGTTAATTATGTCTTTAATTGGAAGTTTATTATTAATTATTTGTGTATTAGTAAGAGTAGCTTTTTTAACATTATTAGAACGTAAGGTTTTAGGTTATATTCAAATTCGTAAGGGACCTAATAAAGTTGGTTTAATAGGGATTCCTCAACCTTTTTGTGATGCAATTAAGTTATTTACTAAGGAACAAACTTATCCATTATTATCAAATTATTTAAGATATTACATTTCTCCAATTTTATCTTTATTTTTATCTTTAGTGGTTTGGATATGTATACCTTTTTTTGTTAAATTATACTCATTTAATTTAGGGTTTTATTTTTTTATGTTGTACAAGTTTAGGGGTTTACACAGTTATAGTGGCTGGTGATCTTCTAATTCTAATTATGCTTTATTAGGAGGTTTACGGGCTGTGGCTCAAACTATTTCTTATGAAGTTAGATTAGCTTTAATTTTATTGTCTTTTGTGTTTTTAATTGGAGGTTATAATTTTTTAAATTTTTATTATTATCAAAGTTATATTTGATTTTTATTTATTTTATTTCCAATAGCATTAGTTTGATTAACTATTTCTTTAGCTGAAACTAATCGAACTCCTTTTGATTTTGCTGAAGGTGAATCAGAATTAGTTTCTGGATTTAATGTAGAATATAGAAGAGGAGGATTTGCGTTAATTTTTTTGGCTGAATATGCAAGAATTTTATTTATAAGAATATTATTTTGTGTAATTTTTAGGTTGTGATGTGTTTAATTTATTATTTTATTTAAAATTAATATTTATTTCTTTTGTTTTTATTTGAGTTCGAGGGACTTTACCTCGTTTTCGTTATGATAAATTAATATATTTAGCTTGAAAATGTTTTTATCTTTTTCATTAAATTATCTATTATTTTTTGTTGGGTTTAAAATTCTTTTATTTTCTTTTTTATTATGAATTAAATTTAGTAAAGTTAATAGAAAGTAAAATTTCTATCTTATGTTTTCAAAACATACGCTTATTCAAGCTCATTAACTAATTTAATAAATTATCTCATCATTTATTTACGAGAGGATTAATTAAATAATATAAAAAATATACAACAGTTAAAATTTGTCCAAGTAATACGTAAGGGTCTTCAACTGGGCGAGCTCCAATTCATGTTAATAAAATTACTGTAACTACTATAATTCAGAATAAAATTTGATTTAATGGATAAAATTGAATTCCTCGGAATTTTCTTAAATTATAAAATGGTAAAATTATTAAAATTGCAATTGATAAAACAAGAGCAATAACTCCTCCTAATTTATTAGGAATTGATCGTAGAATAGCATAGGCAAATAAAAAATATCATTCTGGTTGGATATGTGCAGGTGTAACTAAAGGGTTTGCTGGAATGAAATTGTCGGGGTCTCCTAATAAATTTGGATTAATTAATACTAAAGAAATTAATAATAAAATTATTACGATAAATCCTACGATATCTTTGTAAGTGAAATAAGGATGAAAAGGAATTTTATCAATATTTGAATTTAATCCAATTGGATTATTTGATCCAGTTTGGTGTAAAAATAATAAATGAATTATAGTTATTGCTAGTACAATAAACGGTAAAATAAAATGAAATGTAAAAAATCGAGTCAAAGTTGCGTTATCAACAGCAAATCCTCCTCATACCCATTGTACTAAATCAATCCCTAAATAAGGTACTGCTGAAAGTAAATTTGTAATTACTGTAGCTCCTCAAAAAGATATTTGTCCTCAAGGTAAAACGTATCCTATAAAGGCAGTTCCTATAACTAAAAATAAAATAATTACTCCTACTAATCATGTTGGTGTAAATAAATAAGATCCATAGTATATTCCTCGTCCTACATGTAAGTAAATACAAATAAAAAAGAAAGATGCTCCGTTAGCATGTAAAGTACGTAATAATCATCCGTAATTTACATCACGACAGATATGATTTACGCTATTAAAAGCTATATTTACATCAGCGGTATAATGTATAGCTAAAAATAATCCTGTTAGAATTTGGATAATTAAGCATAAACCTAGTAAAGATCCAAAATTTCATCATCTTGAAATATTAATAGGGGCTGGTAAATCGACTAATGCATTATTAGCAATTTTAAATAAGGGGTGTGAAGATCGTAAAGGTTTGTTCATTAATTTATAATTCGAAGAGGGCCTTTGAACATTTTAGTAATTTTTACTACAACAATTAAAGT
>JAWNLL010000279.1:0-12144 GCA_035042425.1 Drosophila flavopinicola | reverse complement strand
GTTTGATTTATATGTAAATTTTTGTATGAGTGTTTATTAATTTTAAAAATTAATATTTTATTTTATACCCGCAGTAATTAATTTTATTAATTAAAGAAATTTAGAAATAGCAATATTAAAAAGTATAGATTAAATTGTTACAGCAGTCGCGGTTATACTAATTATACAAATGAATTTTTTAGTAAAAGTTAAATTGATTTATATTAAATAAAATAAAATTTATTAAGTGAAATTTTAAATTTTAATTTTTTATAAATAAAATAATTGAAGCTTGAAAATTTTAATAAAAAACTAGGATTAGATACTCTATTATTTGAAATGTAATTATAAATACTAAAGTAGTAATAGCTATGTTCTTGAAACTTAAAAATTTGGCGGTATTTTAGTCTATCCAGAGGAACCTGTTTTGTAATCGATAATCCACGATGGACCTTACTTAAATTTGTAATCAGTTTATATACTGTCGTTATCAGAATATTTTATAAGAACAATAATATTCAATAATTTATATTAAAATTTATATCAGATCAAGGTGTAGCTTATATTTAAGTAATAATGGGTTACAATAAATTTATTTAAACGGATAAAATTATGAAAAAATTTTTGAAGGTGGATTTGGTAGTAAAATTATAAAGATTAATAATTTGATTTTAGCTCTAAAATATGTACACATCGCCCGTCGGTCTTATTATTAAGGTAAGATAAGTCGTAACATAGTAGATGTACTTGAAAGTGTATCTAGAATGACAATTTAAAGCTTATTTAGTAAAGCATTTCATTTACATTGAAAAGATTTTTGTGCAAATCAATATAAATTGATTAGATTTTATTTATTAATTTTAAAAATTTTGTATTTAAAGTATTAAAAATAATTATATAGTAAAAAGTTTTAGTATTGTTTAAAGAAAAAATAAATTTAATAATAGTTTAATAGTATTGTAAAAGAAAATTGAAATAATTTGAAAAATTTTTAATAAAAAAGAAAATTTAATTTATTGTACCTTGTGTATCAGCGTTTATTAAATAAAAAATATTTACAAATATTTTTCTCGATTTTAAAAGAGTTAATATAATATAAAAGTTAATGTAACAAAATTATTTTAAATATTATATTAGAAATGAAATGTTATTCGTTTTTAAAGGTATCTAGTTTTTCAAGAAATAAATTTAATTTAGAAATTATAAATTTATTTAATAAATTTTATTAATTAAATAATTTATAATTTTAATATTTTATGGGATAAGCTATAAAATAAATTTTTAAAAATAATAAATAAATTTAATAAATATACGCTTAGAATTAGCAATTGTTTATAATTATGTTATAATTTATTTTATAAATAAAATTATTTATTAAATTTTAAATATTTATTGAAATATTAATTTTAATTTTTAAAATTAAGTAATAATGATAGAATTAGTATATTATATTGTAAAAATAAATTTTAATGATAAGTTTAAATAAAGAATTCGGCAAAATATTCGCCTTTTACAAAAACATGTCTTTTTGAATTATTTAAATCTAATGCCCACTGAAATTTTTATGGCCGCAGTATCCCGTAAAAGGTAGCATAACATTAGTCTTTTATTGGCTGGAAGTTGACGCAATATTAACTGTTTCATTTAAATTTTTTATAGAATTTTATTTTTTAGTCAAAAAGTAAAATAAATTAAGAGAGAAGACTATAAATCTTTATATTTTATTTTTTTAATTATTAAGATTATTTTTATTATAATAAATTAAATATTTTATTGGGGTGATATTAAATTTAAAACTTTATTTTTAAAAACAATTAATTTATCAATAAATCTAAAAATTTAAGTTACTTTAGGGATAACAGCGCAATTTTGGAGTTTCATATCACAAGATTGGACCTCGATGTTGGATTAAGATATTAGGGTGTAGACGTTCAAATTTTAAGTCTGTTCGACTTTAAATTTACATTCTGGAATGAATGGTTGTTTATCGAAACATTATAGCTAGTCGAAAGTGACCAAATATTAAAATAATTATATTTTTAAATAGAATCTTATTAAATAATAAGTATTTTGGCAGATTAGTGCAAAAGTAGAATTTATTTATGTGATTTAAATTACAAATAGTACTTGTTTTATAGAGAGTTAATTATGTCTTTAATTGGAAGTTTATTATTAATTATTTGTGTATTAGTAAGAGTAGCTTTTTTAACATTATTAGAACGTAAGGTTTTATGTTATATCAAATTAGTAAGGACCTACTAAAGTTGGTTTAATATGGATTACTCAACCTTTTGGTGCAATTAAGTTATTTACTAAGGAACAAACTATCCATTATTATCAAATTATTTAAGATATTACATTTCTCCAATTTTATCTTTTTTTTATCTAGTGGTTTGATAACCTTTTTTGCCAAATTATACTTTTTCCAATTATTTTGTAGGTGTCAGTTAGTTTCATTTATGTGACTATGCAAGAGGCTTTAGTTAATTTTTTGGCTGAATAGCATGAAGTTATGATAAGCTTTATTGTGTACTTTATTGAGGTTGTGATGTTTTAATTTATTATTTTATTAAAGTTATATTTATTTCTGTTTTTATTTTATTTCCTGGATTAACTATTTTAGTGAATAATCAATCGATTTGCTGAAAATGTTATCTTTTTCATTAAATTACTTGCGTTATTTTTTGTTGGTTGAATCTTAGTTCTTTTTTTTAGAATATTAGTTAATGAGCTTAATAGTATGTTTTGAAACATGATAAAATTTATTTCTATTGTTTTATATTTATTCAGAATAGAACTAGTTTTCAATAATAAATAATTTAATGAAAAAGATAAAAAACATTTTCAAGCTAAATATATTAATTTATCATAACGAAAACGAGGTAAAGTCCCTCGAACTCAAATAAAAACAAAAGAAATAAATATTAATTTTAAATAAAATAATAAATTAAACACATCACAACCTAAAAAAATTACACAAAATAATATTCTTATAAATAAAATTCTTGCATATTCAGCCAAAAAAATTAACGCAAATCCTCCTCTTCTATATTCTACATTAAATCCAGAAACTAATTCTGATTCACCTTCAGCAAAATCAAAAGGAGTTCGATTAGTTTCAGCTAAAGAAATAGTTAATCAAACTAATGCTATTGGAAATAAAATAAATAAAAATCAAATATAACTTTGATAATAATAAAAATTTAAAAAATTATAACCTCCAATTAAAAACACAAAAGACAATAAAATTAAAGCTAATCTAACTTCATAAGAAATAGTTTGAGCCACAGCCCGTAAACCTCCTAATAAAGCATAATTAGAATTAGAAGATCACCCAGCCACTATAACTGTGTAAACCCCTAAACTTGTACAACATAAAAAAATAAACCCCCTAAATTAAATGAGTATAATTTAACAAAAAAAGGTATACATATCCAAACCACTAAAGATAAAAATAAAGATAAAATTGGAGAAATGTAATATCTTAAATAATTTGATAATAATGGATAAGTTTGTTCCTTAGTAAATAACTTAATTGCATCACAAAAAGGTTGAGGAATCCCTATTAAACCAACTTTATTAGGTCCCTTACGAATTTGAATATAACCTAAAACCTTACGTTCTAATAATGTTAAAAAAGCTACTCTTACTAATACACAAATAATTAATAATAAACTTCCAATTAAAGACATAATTAACTCTATATAAAACAAGTACTATTTGTAATTTAAATCACATAAATAAATTCTAAATTTATTGCACTAATCTGCCAAAATAGCTTAATTATTTAATAATATTCTATTTAAAAATATAATTATTTTAATATTTGGTCCTTTCGTACTAAAATATTATAATTTTTTAAAGATAGAAACCAACCTGGCTTACGCCGGTTTGAACTCAGATCATGTAAGAATTTAAAAGTCGAACAGACTTAAAATTTGAACGGCTACACCCAAAATTATATCTTAATCCAACATCGAGGTCGCAATCTTTTTTATCGATATGAACTCTCCAAAAAAATTACGCTGTTATCCCTAAAGTAACTTAAATTTTTAATCATTATTAATGGATCAATTATTCATAAATTAATGGTTTTAAAAATTAAAAGTTTTTTAAATTTTAATATCACCCCAATAAAATATTTTAATTTATTATAATAAAAATAATCTTAATAATTAAAATAAATAAAATATAAAGATTTATAGGGTCTTCTCGTCTTTTAAATTTATTTTAGCTTTTTGACTAAAAAATAAAATTCTATAAAAAATTTAAATGAAACAGTTAATATTTCGTCCAACCATTCATTCCAGCCTTCAATTAAAAGACTAATGATTATGCTACCTTTGCACAGTTAGGATACTGCGGCCATTTAAAAATTTCAGTGGGCAGGTTAGACTTTAAATTTAATTCAAAAAGACATGTTTTTGTTAAACAGGCGAACATTATTTTTGCCGAATTCTTTATTTAAACTTATCATTAAAATTTATTTTTACAATATAATATACTAATTCTATCATTATTACTTAATTTTAAAAATTAAAATTAATATTTCAATAAATATTTAAAATTTAATAAATAATTTTATTTATAAAATAAATTATAACATAATTATAAACAATTGCTAATTCTAAGCGTATATTTATTAAATTTATTTATTATTTTTAAAAATTTATTTTATAGCTTATCCCATAAAATATTAAAATTATAAATTATTTAATTAATAAAATTTATTAAATAAATTTATAATTTCTAAATTAAATTTATTTCTTGAAAAACTAGATACCTTTAAAAACGAATAACATTTCATTTCTAATATAATATTTAAAATAATTTTGTTACATTAACTTTTATATTATATTAACTCTTTTAAAATCGAGAAAAATATTTGTAAATATTTTTTATTTAATAAACGCTGATACACAAGGTACAATAAATTAAATTTTCTTTTTTATTAAAAATTTTTCAAATTATTTCAATTTTCTTTTACAATACTATTAAACTATTATTAAATTTATTTTTTCTTTAAACAATACTAAAACTTTTTACTATATAATTATTTTTAATACTTTAAATACAAAATTTTTAAAATTAATAAATAAAATCTAATCAATTTATATTGATTTGCACAAAAATCTTTTCAATGTAAATGAAATGCTTTACTAAATAAGCTTTAAATTGTCATTCTAGATACACTTTCCAGTACATCTACTATGTTACGACTTATCTTACCTTAATAATAAGAGCGACGGGCGATGTGTACATATTTTAGAGCTAAAATCAAATTATTAATCTTTATAATTTTACTACCAAATCCACCTTCAAAAATTTTTTCATAATTTTATCCGTTTAAATAAATTTATTGTAACCCATTATTACTTAAATATAAGCTACACCTTGATCTGATATAAATTTTAATATAAATTATTGAATATTATTGTTCTTATAAAATATTCTGATAACGACGGTATATAAACTGATTACAAATTTAAGTAAGGTCCATCGTGGATTATCGATTACAAAACAGGTTCCTCTGGATAGACTAAAATACCGCCAAATTTTTTAAGTTTCAAGAACATAACTATTACTACTTTAGTATTTATAATTACATTTCAAATAATAGGGTATCTAATCCTAGTTTTTTATTAAAATTTTCAAGCTTCAATAATTTTATTTATAAAAAATTAAAATTTAAAATTTCACTTAATAAATTTTATTTTATTTAATATAAATCAATTTAACTTTTACTAAAAAAATTCATTTGTATAATTAGTATAACCGCGACTGCTGGCACCAATTTAATCTATACTTTTTAATATTGCTATTTCTAAATTTCTTTAATTAATAAAATAAAGTAAAATATAATTTTTTAAAATTAATAAACACTCATACAAAAATTTACATATAAATCCAACTAATAACAAATTTTTAAGCCAAAATAAAACTTTATAAATTTATTTTTATAATTTTATTTTTTGTTTCTAATTCTTTTTTTTCATACATAAAGTAGCTTTAATAGAATAATTCAAAAGAAAAATTTAAATTCATTGGCAAAACCAATGCCACGCGAAAAAAAATATGGATCTCAAATTCTGAATATAAGCTCTCGTATGTTCAGATTAAGTTTTATGACAATTCAATTTCCGACAGTGGCCTTGAAAGGTATAAGAGCAACAGGCACAAAATTTGGTATGTATATTGTAGTATATTATAGTATAGAAAAACTGAAACTTGTTTATTGTTCAATTCGGTAGCACTTATGAATGCTAAGGGACGCGTCCACGAGCTGCGGATAGTGAAACGTCCCTGTTTACATGAATACCTTTATATATTTTATTTTATATGTAGGGGTATATGTATGCGACATTAATATCTGCGAATTAAATAAGCAGTCACGGAAAAATAGTGAAAATTGCTTAAAGGTTCGAAAAGAGTATTTAATCTTCGGCACGCCGAAGATAATCCTTCTCCACTTGTTTTTATTTGCCTATGCTATTCTACGATCAATTCCTAATAAATTAGGAGGAGTTATTGCTCTTGTTTTATCAATTGCAATTTTAATGATTTTACCATTTTATAATTAAGGAAAATTCCGAGGAATTCAATTTTACCCTTTAAATCAAATTTTATTTTGAATTATAGTAGTTACAGTAATTTTATTAACATGAATTGGAGCTTGCCCAGTTGAAGACCCTTACGTATTACTTGGACAAATTTTAACTGTTGTATATTTTTTATATTATTTAATTAATCCTCTTGTAAATAAATGATGAGATAATTTATTAAATTAGTTAATGAGCTTGAATAAGCATATGTTTTGAAAACATAAGATAGAAATTTTACTTTCTATTAACTTTACTAAATTTAATTCATAATAAAACAGAAAATAAAAGAATTTTAAACCCAACAAAAAATAATAAATAATTTAATGAAAAAGATAAAACATTTTCAAGCTAAATATATTAATTTATCATACCGAAAACGAGGTAAGGTCCCTCGAACTCAAATAAAAACAAAAGAAATAAATATTAGTTTTAAATAAAATAATAAATTAATCACATCACAACCTAAAAAAATTACACAAAATAATATTCTTATAAATAAAATTCTTGCATATTCAGCCAAAAAAATTAACGCAAATCCTCCTCTTCTATATTCTACATTAAACCCAGAAACTAATTCTGATTCACCTTCAGCAAAATCAAAAGGAGTTCGGTTAGTTTCAGCTAAAGAAATAGTTAATCAAACTAATGCTATTGGAAATAAAATAAATAAAAATCAAATATAACTTTGGTAATAATAAAAGTTTAAAAAATTATAACCTCCAATTAAAAACACAAAAGATAGTAAAATTAAAGCTAATCTAACTTCATAAGAAATAGTTTGAGCAACAGCCCGTAAACCTCCTAATAAGGCATAATTAGAATTAGAAGATCACCCAGCCACTATAACTGTGTAAACCCCTAAACTTGTACAACATAAAAAAAATAAACCCCCTAAATTAAATGAATATAATTTAACAAAAAAATTTATACATATTCAAACCACTAAAGATAAAAATTAAGATAAAATTGGAGAAATATAATATCTTAAATAATTTGATAATAATGGATAAGTTTGTTCCTTAGTAAATAACTTAATTGCATCACAAAAAGGTTGAGGAATTCCTATTAAACCAACTTTATTAGGTCCTTTACGAATTTGTATATAACCTAAAACCTTACGTTCTAATAATGTTAAAAAAGCTACTCTTACTAATACACAAATAATTAATAATAAACTTCCAATTAAAGACATAATTAACTCTATATAAAACAAGTACTATTTGTAATTTAAATTACATAAATAAATTCTAAATTTATTGCACTAATCTGCCAAAATAGCTTACTTATTTAATAATATTCTATTTGAAAATATAATTATTTTAATATTTGGTCCTTTCGTACTAAAATATTATAATTTTTTACAGATAGAAACCAACCTGGCTTACGCCGGTTTGAACTCAGATCATGTAAGAATTTAAAAGTCGAACAGACTTAAAATTTGAACGGCTACACCCAAAATTATATCTTAATCCAACATCGAGGTCGCAATCTTTTTTTATCGATATGAACTCTCCAAAAAAATTACGCTGTTATCCCTAAAGTAACTTAAATTTTTAATCATTATTAATGGATCAATTATTCATAAATTAATGGTTTAAAAAATTAAAAGTTTTTTAAATTTTAATATCACCCCAATAAAATATTTTAATTTATTATAATAAAAATAATCTTAATAATTAAAATAAATAAAATATAAAGATTTATAGGGTCTTCTCGTCTTTTAAATTTATTTTAGCTTTTTGACTAAAAAATAAAATTCTATAAAAAATTTAAATGAAACAGTTAATATTTCGTCCAACCATTCATTCCAGCCTTCAATTAAAAGACTAATGATTATGCTACCTTTGCACAGTTAGGATACTGCGGCCATTTAAAATATTTCAGTGGGCAGGTTAGACTTTAAATTTAATTCAAAAAGACATGTTTTTGTTAAACAGGCGAACATTATTTTTGCCGAATTCTTTATTTAAACTTATAATTAAAATTTATTTTTACAATATAATATACTAATTCTATCATTATTACTTAATTTTAAAAATTAAAATTAATATTTCAATAAATATTTAAAATTTAATAAATAATTTTATTTATAAAATAAATTATAACATAATTATAAACAATTGCTAATTCTAAGCATATATTTATTAAATTTACTTATTATTTTTAAAAATTTATTTTATACTTATCCCATAAAATATTATAATTATAAATTATTTAATTAATAAAATTTATTAAAAAAATTTATAATTTCTAAATTAAATTTATTTCTTGAAAAACTAGATACCTTTAAAAACGAATAACATTTCATTTCTAATATAATATTTAAAATAATTTTGTTACATTAACTTTTATATTATATTAACTCTTTTAAAATCGAGAAAAATATTTATAAATATTTTTTATTTAATAATCGCTGATACACAAGGTACAATAAATTAAATTTTCTTTTTTATTAAAAATTTTCCAAATTATTTCAATTTTCTTTTACAATACTATTAAACTATTATTAAATTTATTTTTTCTTTAAACAATACTAAAACTTTTTACTATATAACTATTTTTAATACTTTAAATATAAAATTTTTAAAATTAATAAATAAAATCTAATCAATTTATATTGATTTGCACAAAAATCTTTTCAATGTAAATGAAATGCTTTACTAAATAAGCTTTAAATTGTCATTCTAGATACACTTTCCAGTACATCTACTATGTTACGACTTATCTTACCTTAATAATAAGAGCGACGGGCGATGTGTACATATTTTAAAGCTAAAATCAAATTATTAATCTTTATAATTTTACTACCAAATCCACCTTCAAAAATTTTTTCATAATTTTATCCGTTTAAATAAATTTATTGTAACCCATTATTACTTAAATATAAGCTACACCTTGATCTGATATAAATTTTAATATAAATTATTGAATATTCTTGTTTTTATAAAATATTCTGATAAGGACGGTATATAAACTGATTACAAATTTAAGTAAGGTCCATCGTGGATTATCGATTACAAAACAGGTTCACTGGATAGACTGAAATACCGCCAAATTTTTTAAATTTCAAGAACATAACTATTACTACTTTAGTATTTATAATTACATTTCAAATAATAGGGTATCTAATCCTAGTTTTTTATCAAAATTTTCAAGCTTCAATTATTTTATTTATAAAAAATTAAAATTTAAAATTTCACTTAATAAGTTTTATTATATTTAATATAAATCAATTTAACTTTTACTAAAAAAATTCATTCGTATAATTAGTATAACCGCGACTGCTGGCACCAATTTAATCTATACTCTTTAATATTGCTATTTCTAAATTTCTTTAATTAATAAAATTAATTACTGCGGGCTAAAATATAATATTAATTTTTAAAATTAATAAACACTCATACAAAAATTTACATATAAATCCAACTAATAACAAATTTTTAAGCCAAAATAAAACTTTATAAATTTATTTTTATAATTTTATTTTTTTAAAAAATTAATAAATATAATTTTAATATTTTTTTTATTATATATTTGTTATTAAATAATTTAATTTTTAAATAATTTTTATTAATTACTAAATCTGAAAATTGTATAAAATAAACCCCTAACTATATAAATTTCTTCTTTTTAAAAATAAAGAAATGTAATATAATCTTATTTTATACTTATTAACTTATTAAATTTTTAGAAAAATTCAATTTTTAAAAACTATTAATTTTTACAATAATAAAACAATTTAGTAAAAAGACAATTAAATTAATTATCTATTTTATTAATTCTCGTATAGTTCAAAATTTAATAATTTTAGCAGGATTAATAAAATTAATAAAATTAATATTTTTTAAAAAATAACTTTTATAAATTTTTTTTTATTAAAAGTTAAAAAATTTATTAAATAATTAGATTTAAATCAAAATATTACATCAATAATATATTAAAATTAAAGTCAATTTTAACTCTATTAAAAAGTCTCTCCCCATTTTTATATACTCTGATACCGAAGGTACTCATAGTATATTGGTTTTGTCGAATGTCCGTCAGGCCGTCCGTCTGTCCGTCTGTCCGTCCGTCCGTCTGTCTGTCTGGATGAACGCGCGTATTTCCGAAACGATATTAGATAGACTCTTGAAATCTTTTGCGTTATGATTATAGCTATCTGCTTCAGATCAAGTTTATTCCAAATTTATGCCACGCCCACTGGGAGGCTGGCAAATCGATAACATGTCGATACACCTCAAATCACAAATCGATTAAACGTGAATAACTCCCACAATTTTGAAGCTAGAGTAATCAAATTTGGTAGGTATATTGCTGGTGACCTCCCGAAAAAATTGGATCCTAGGTTAATCGGCCACGCCCATTATTACGCCCACCAGCCCCCCTCCAAAATTAATTTGAAATGCTTATATCTCCCGCAGTTTTAGAGCTAAAGTCACCATATTTGGAATATATATTACTGGTGACGTCCTCTACAGATTACAGAAACAAAATTTCGACCACGCCCACTCCCGCCCCCGTAATCGCGAAAATCGATATACATGAATGCACAATTCGATAACACGTGTATATTTCCCGCAATTTTGAAGCTAGAGTCCCCAAATTTGGAATTTAGACTAGGGCTGACCAGCCCAAAAGATTGCGTCCTGGATTTTCCGGCCACGCCCACTAGAACGCCCCCCAGCCACCCCGCCCCCACGAAACACGGAAGCCTATATCTCGCACAGTTTAAGAGCTAGGGCCACCAAACTTTGAGGGTAGACTTCTGGCCAAGTCCTCTAAAGATCGGACAAAAAATTTTGGGGCCACGCCCCCGCCCGCCCCCAAAAATCGCGAAAATGTATATCTTCCACAGTTTTAGAGCTAGAGTCACCAAAATTGGAGGATAGACTTATTGTCAGCCCCCCTAAAGATCGGCAAAAAATTTTGGGGCCCCGCCCCCTCCCGCCCCCAAAAATCGCGAAAATTTATATCTTCCACAGTTTCAGAGCTAGAGTCACCAAAATTGGAGGATAGACTTATTGTCAGCCCCCCTAAAGATCGGCAAAAAATTTTGGGGCCCCGCCCCCTCCCGCCCCCAAAAATCGCGAAAATTTATATCTTCCACAGTTTCAGAGCTAGAGTCATTAAACTTGGAAGATAGAATTCTGGTCAGCCCCTCTAAATATCGGTAAAAAAAATTTGGGGCCACGCCCCCTCCCGCCCCCAAAAATCGCGAAAATGTATATCTTCCACAGTTTTAGAGCTAGAGTCAAGAAATTTGTAAGATAGACTTCTTGTCACTCCCTCTAAAGATCGGCCAAATTTTTTGGGGCCACGCCCCCTCCCGCCCCCAAAAATCGCGAAAGCTTATATCTTCCACAGTTTTAGAGCTAGAGTCACCAAAATTGGTAGATAGACTTCTGGTCACCCCCTCTTAAGATCGACCATGCCCCTCCCGTTCCCAAAAACTTGGAATGCCGATTTCAGGTCACCCAAACACCAGCAAAAATTTTCTGTTCACTTGCTTTCAGCTGTTCTTAAAATGGTATCAGAGTATTACGCAGTCGGCTCCGCCCGACTG
>JAWNLL010000277.1:0-14007 GCA_035042425.1 Drosophila flavopinicola | reverse complement strand
TAGTCTGCATACCGTATCCGACCATACGTTATTCCTTGTCTTTGGCTTGGTATTTGCATTAACGGTGACCTTTGCCCAGCGCCACTGCAACTGAACCAACAACTTGTAAGTGACTGATAGATGCCGTCTTACCAGTCCACGCTTCCATCGCAGTCATGTTTATCAGTGCTCTAGTAGGTGCACGGTTGCTCAGATACACCGATGTGTATACTGTCTCTGCCCACAGTGACTGACCCAATCCTGTCTGCACCAACAAGCATCTGGCCATTTCCACTTACGTACGATTAGCCCGCTCTGCTGCACCATTTTGTTGTCCAATCCCATTGTTTTTCAGAAAACTGTCGAATTTGATGTTCACGTATTCGCACCTGTTGTTGCTGCGAATACACTTGAGCTTCTTTTCTGTTTACCGTACAACCAGATTCTTATATTCAATGAACTTGCTAAGCACCTCGTCTTTGCCGTTCAAGAATTATACGAATGTACGCCGTGACTTATCATCGATAAAAGTAAAAAAGTATCGGGATCCGCCAATCGACTTTGTTTCGAATAGCCCACATACGTCAGGTTGCAATTTGAAAAGGTTGCACATTAACTTTACTGACCATGCACGTCTTGCATGACGATGCAAATCCGATCGTTTCCATCCCACGCACCAATCCTTTGTTTGCAATCTCCTGCAAACTTGCGTAATTCAGGTGTCCGTATCTGTTATGCCACAGTGCGAACAGCTGCATAACATTTATGCTTTCGGCCTGCACATGTGTACAGACTTCCAACTATGTTAACTTTCAGAATGCAACGCCCTTCTGCACAACTTTTAGGCTCTTTTCGTCAAAATGCATAAGCACATTTATTTTCAATGGCCATGACTCACAGACATGAAATTGCCCATTAACTTTGGCATGTATAACACATTGACCAGGTTCAATGTTAACAAATCTCTTTTCAGCGTAACTTCACCTCTGCCCTCTGCTAGCAAAAATCCTGAGTTCGCCAAACAGATCATATCGCTGTGCCTCTCAAACTTTGAGAACATTTGCCGATCGCAACACATATGATTCGTTGCTCCGCTGTCCAATCAACAGTTCGATCGCTGAACATGACTTGCATCCAATGCATTAAGTAATCTGCACTGTTTGTGCTGCTGCATGCTGTTCACTGCGCTTTTCTTAATTTCATCAAATTGTGAAACTTCGCTGCGGCAATTTGCCTTAATGTGTCCAACTTCGCCAAATTTGTAGCAAACAACTTTTGTTATCTTCTTCTTTGTGGCGACCTTCGCACTTCCATTCTGCCGTTGCTTAACTAAAAAGGCCTGTGCATTATCGCTGCGTATCTCCTTGTGCTCTCCTTCTTCTTTCAGGTTTATACACAGAAATTCAAATTTCGGCAAACTCATACCCTTCTGGTTGACCTGAAAGCAATATGAAAATCATAATTTTTCTCGATTCCAACTGCAGCAAGTTGATCGACGATTTCGCATCTAAAAACTAGCTCAAATAAATTGTTATACGCGACGTTTCGCAATTATTTATGTACACCAGCTGTGTTGTTTTTACGCTCAAAGTGATCGAGGCCAATGCCTTACGATACAACGTTGTCCAATTAACATCAGGAGCATCTGCTGCTTGTAAATCGCCCGACGCTATCTCCTATAGCTCCATATGCACCAGCACGCTGCGCATCGGTATGCTCCTAGAATCATAATTCATATTTTCAACACGCTTCCTCAGTGCAAGCAACAAGTTTGTAAACTCAATGTGCTTTGCTTTCGGCAGATTCTTCGTAAGTACGTCTGCTATCCTTGAATACAAAATGACCTTCACTAACAATTTGACGCACAAAATGGTATCGTACATCAATGTACTTTGATCGTGAAAGATGCAGTTTCTGTGCGCTCTGGTTGTCCTTGCAAGCAATCGATGAAACCATATACTCAGATTCACTGCTGAGTGCCGCGCTTCGCTGCTTTTCCGATATTCAGCCAGCCAGAAAGTATCCATAGCTGGTATACGATTTGCGGTCGACCGCGTCGCTGCTCCAATCAGCGTCAACAAAAGCCTCAAACGGCTTTCCACACTGTCTGTAGTGCAACTTCAGGTCCAGTGTAGACGCTAGATAACGCAGGACATGCATCACGCCTTCAAGGTGCTCACTATGTGGATCCTTATTCCTCTGAGCCAATTTCACAACAGAATGCAAAATGTGTGGTCTTGTCGTTAGCGCAAGCCACATTAGCTCACCTACAACCGACTGATATGACGTAGCATTAACCTTTTGAAAATGTCTATCTTCGCACGCAGCCCTGCATCTAAAGGCGTCGCAGCCGGCCTGCAGTTCTCCATACTGTGTCGTCGTAAAAGATCCTTGATGTATTGCGAATGACCCAAGGTGATCTCGCCAAGCACGCCATCTCGTTCAATCTCCATGCAAAGAAGCAGCTCGAGCGGACTCTTGTCCACACACTCGTATGACTCTGAAATCGCCTGTTTAATGTTGTCCAAGTCCAACTTCTCTTAACATGCTATAAGGAGATCATCAACGTAAACCAGGATTAGTGAAAAGTTACCTCCAGCCTTTTGCTTGTAAAGACATGGATCATTGTCTCTCGGCACAAAACGTCAAGCTTGGAATTCCTTCCGGATTGCTTCAATCCATAAATTGCCTTCTTAAGCAACACAACTTTGCCCGATTGACTGCCACCTGCATATCCTTGTGGATGCTTCTTATACACCGTATCCGTCAGATCGCTGTTGAGGTATGCCGTGCATACGTCCATCTGATGCAAATGCAGTTCCAACTCTGCCACCAGTGCCAATATAAGCTGCATGCTCTCCATTCAGCAAACTGTTGGAAACGTCTCGCCATAGTTCACGCCATACTGCAACTAAACGCAACTAAACGTGCCTTGAAACGCTGTATTTGTCCGCAGCCATCCCGCTTCAGATTAAATACCCACTTACAGCCAATTGCTCGCTGGCTATTGGATAAGTCTTCAAGCTACCAGTTTTGATTCGTAGTCAAAGCCTTGTACACCTTTCCCATTGCCTCGGTCCAATACAAAGACTGTGGTCTGCTAATCGCCTCCTCGTAGGATGAAGGAATAGTTACATCCCCTGTAACCATTCCGCTTAGCACGTTGTACTGCCTCTTTGAGCATCCAGGTCTACCCGTTCTCAGCAATCTTGGCCTGCCAGACCCAGAATGGGGGGCTGACTCCTGAATATCCTCCTCCTCTGCCACACTTGCTAAAGATTCGCTGCAGCTGCTATCAGTGTCGTCATCACTGTTGCTTGCACTTGGAGCCTCTCTTTGATTCCCGCCCATTGGCAAATAATAATTTATGGTCTCGCCATTCGCCTGCTCCACTGCGCCGATCTCGTAAAATGTCACATCTCGTAGCTCGACTACTCGTCTCGACTCTGCATCCGAGATCCCTATCCGTATTCGACCATACGTTATTCCTTGCCTTTGGCTTGGTATTTGCGTTAACAGTGACCTTTGCCCAGCGCCACTGCAACTGAGCCAACTACTTGTAAGTGACTGATAGATGCCTTCTTACCAGTCCATGCTTCCATCGGCGTCATGTTTATCCGTGCTCTAGTAGGCGCACGGTCCGCAGATACACCGATGTGTATACTGCCTCTGTCATGTCTGTCAAATCGTTTAATTCATATGAATTTAGATTTTCCTATTTTAAAAATAATAAAATCAGGCTATTTTATATTTTAAAAAAATAATTTGAAAAAAATTGAATATTTTTATTTTATTTTATTTTATTTTATTTATTGTCGACTACTGACAGTCGACACAAAAGAATTTATATAAAATTATAAAACATTTTAATGTATATACAAGAATTTAAATAAATTTAAAATCGTAAATATATTAAATTAAAGAAATAAAGTTAAAATTACGTTAGGCTCTGGGGATATCAATAGCAAAATTAAATCATTGGTCCAACATTTGTTGCAAGGATTGGGGAAACCCAGAAAAACCCAATCAAACCAAAAATCAATAAAAATTTGTTTAGTAGTTAATGAGTTAGTATATATTAGAAAGTATTTTATAAAGTGAAAAATAGAAGATAGAGAGAGAATAAAGAAAAATAAAGGAGGGAAATAAAGAAAGAAAAGGGAAAATAGATTTAACTAAACACGGGCAGAGGTGTCCCGTAAATACAAAAGAATATAAGATTTTATTAGTGGGAGAGAGAGCTCAACCGAGATGACATGGAACACTTTGTTGTAGTCCTTGCAAAGAACACGAAGAGGATTGTGCAAAGCGTAATCAGTCGTGCATGAAGGTATAATCAAGGGGACGTAGTTTCTAGTTGGCCTACTAGGCACAAAAATGTTTAGGCGAGCTAACAGAAAGGAAGAGTCTATGTCGCCGTTAATTAACTTGTGTAGGAAGACAACACCAAGCGTTGTTCTACGGTTAAGTAACGACGGAAGATTAATAAGTAACAGCCTACTGGAATACGATGGCAAACGGAGATTGGGATCCCAGTTAAGTCCACGTAAGGCAAAGAGCAGAAATTGCTTCTGCACGGATTCTATACGCTCTTGGAAGTTTTGGTACTGCGGACACCAAATACATGAGCAGTATTCAAGGATAGGACGAACTAAAGAAACATATAGCAGTTTTGTGGTGAAAGGATCGTTAAATTCTTTCGACCAACGCTTAATAAAGCCAAGTACACCTCTGGCCTCATTAGTGATAGTCGACATATGCATATTAAAGTTAAGCTTGTTGTCAAAAATGACTCCAAGATCTTTAACTGTAAAGATACGTTGCAATGGAACATTGTCAATCGTATAAGTGGTTAAGTAGGGTCTAGTCCGACTAAAAGTCATGAACATACATTTTGAACAATTTAGCTGCAGTTGATTGGCCGAACACCAGCGCTGCATAGAGTTCAAATCATCTTGCAGATGAGTATGACACAAGGGATCGGTGTACGAAAAAATAAGTTTCACATCATCTGCGTACATAAGAATACGAGAGTGTGATACAATCGAAGGCAGGTCATTAATGAAAAGAGTAAACAATAAAGGTCCAAGATGACTACCTTGAGGTACACCAGAAGTAACGTGAACCATTTTCGAGGTAGTCGACCTAAGCAATACTCTTTGAGTGCGACCTTTCAAATAGGTGGCAATCCATAAAAGAAATGAGGGAGGGAATCCTAAACAATCAAGCTTATATAGCAATATATCATGGTTAACAGAGTCAAATGCTTTACTGAAGTCAGTATATATAACGTCAGTTTGCATTTTCGATAGAAATGCATCATTTACCAGGGAGGTAAATTCAAGCAAGTTGGTCGTAGTGGACCGACTCTTAATAAAACCATGTTGGGCAGGGGAAATAATCGACTTACAGAGATGTTGCAAAGTCGAAGTAAGGATTTTTTCAAATAATTTTGGGATGGCTGATAACTTTGCAATACCTCTATAATTCGAAATATCTGACTTCCCACCTTTTTTATGTAAAGGAATCACAAACGATTCCTTCCATATAGATGGGAAGACTGCAGAATCAAGGGATAGATTAAAAAGCTTTAGCAATGGTTGAATAAGCGAATTACAGCACTCCTTGAGCACACAACTAGGGATGTTGTCAGGCCCTGGAGAGAAAGAAGATTTTAGAGATTTAATAGAAGATAGAAGTGAAGTGTTAGAGATGGTTGGGGTAAATAGGTGGTTAGAAGGCGAAATTTGAAAATGATAAGACACATTAGTAGGGGTGACAGAGGAATAGGTTGACTGAAAAAATTTAGCAAATAGGTCAGAAGCAGCAGAATCATTACTAGCTTTTTCTATCCCAAGAAAAAACGAAGAAGGCAAACCAGAAGATTTGCGCTTGGAATTCACAAAGTTGTAAAATTGTTTAGGATCCTGACTAAACTGACGTTTGCAGCGAGCAAGATAATTCTCATAGCATTGAGAGTTTAGAAGAAAAAAGTTTGACTTGGCTATAGAATATTTAGACAAATCGAAATTGGAGCCAGACTTCTTAAATTTTTTAAAACACTTTGATTTTTGGTTTTTTAAATAAGAAAGTCTTGGCGTGAACCATGGTGGTTTCTTCAAACCAGATGTTCGAATGTATTTTGGTATACAAACGTCAAAGAGCGCATATATGTTTTCGTAGAATCTTTTAATAGCTACATCTATATCAACAGCATTGTCTAAAAAAGACCAATCAGTTGAATAAATAAGCTGATTAAGTAGGGTGTAATTCCCCTTACGAAAACAAAATATTGGCATATTTGAGGTTGGTGAAGGTAAGGCGGAAGCTTTTGAAAAGAAAAGAGAAATTTCTATAGTGGGATGGTAAGAATCTTCAGGGACAGTTACTGGAGGTGACCTAGACACAGAAGCACTGGGACAGTCGTTGATAAAAACGAGATCAAGTATTCTATTCAATTGGTTATGAATTGAATTGATCTGAAACAACGAAAGATCAAACATGCCATCAATAAAATCATGCTGAGCTGACGGAATAAGATAATTTGTGCTGCTGAAAAATGACCATATGATATTTGGCAGATTAAAATCGCCTAAAACCACACAAAGGTCATTATCACGCACATGGGTAGAAACTTCTCTGATATAAGATATGTGTCTCATATAAACTTGAATATCAGAAGAGGGAGGGATATAAGAGCAAGTAATAAAAAGAGCCATTGATGGGAATATTACTTTAGCAGCAACAATTTCTACATCAGCAGGCATAGTAAAATTAAAAAGTTCAGATTGGAGCGTGGCTTTAATGGCAATTAGAACACACCACCTCTAGTCGGCCGGTCACGTCTATAGATATTAAAATTATTTGAAAAAATCTCGCAATCAGAAACAGTAGTGTTTAACCAAGTTTCAGAGAAAGCGATAATATCTGACTCAAAAGATGTGCTATTTGAGAATAGACTTTTAAGTTTAGACATAAGGCCTCTAACATTCTGATATTGAATGGTAGTTAAATCAAAATTCAGTTTTTTGAGGGATTGCTGGATGCTGAACTACCAGCTGGAAGTGTGACAGGTGGAGGGATGTTTCGAATTTTTGGCTTAAATTCATGAACAATCATGTGTGGTGGCCAAAATTTCGGGTCACAAATTATGTGGAAAGTGTCATTTGGAACACTTATTTTGAAAGACGCTATTTCACGAGGTGAAGAAAAATTAAATTTGGTGACTAATACGCTAGCGATAGTTTTGCTAGCAATGTATGAGACTATAGAGTCCGAAGTAGTATCAGAAGCAAGCCTAGATATAAAAACTTGCTTCCTAGGGGCAATCACATTTAAAACTGGTGGTTGCGCTGAAATTGCAATATTAGAATTGTTGCTAATTCCATTTGTAATCGGGCTATGAGTTGTTCTGCGTTTCCGCCGAGAAACAACTCGCACCGATGTTGACAGATCTACAGAAGGGGGTATGATAGGATCCACTGTGGTTGGTAGTGGAGTAATTTGGAGGGATGGAGAAGGAGACAAAGAAAGTATTGGCGACACGTCCACATTTTTTGGAGTTGCCAAAAGAGTCGGAGTACACTGGGCAGCAGAAGGCGGCACAGATACGAGCACACTTAAGAAGTGCGACTCTAGCTGGCGAGCAGGGGGGACTCAAATTTATATTGGCTAAGCAGTTCAGCGCTTGATTCGAAATCATTCGCAAGAAGCTTAGCTCACAGTTTGCAATTTAGTAAACTGATTTCTCACGGAATTATACATGCGTGAGAAGTCAGTTTGTATGTCTATGCATACTGGGCACGACCATTTCAAGCCACAGCTGCCTTTTTAGCAATTGCGGTGACTTTGTCACATTCGCGACCAGTAAGTCCTGCACATTTAGCATGCATAATATTATCACACAGCCAACAGAAAATAAATTGTGGCTGTGCAGCATCATCAGCCTGCTTAAAAGTGCAATTAAGTTTGCAGCACGACATATTGACTACTGGGGTCTAATAAATTACACAAATATGATACAGAAATTTGCGAGAGCGCAAAGCAAAGAGAGGCGTAGAAATTGAAGCAACCAAAAAAAAAGCACTCAAGTTTAACTCAAAACTAGAGTCAATACACAAATAATAATGCGTGTGAAGAACAAAACAATAACAACAAGTTAGGTGAGCGCGGCGCACAAAGAGAATATGCACAGGCGAACACACGCACAAACAGATGCTTGCAAACGAAAGCACCGAAACAAGATAAGCAGACGAAAAAAAGAACACAAACAACAAGTGCAGAACTGAAGCCGCGTTAATAAATTGAATAATTGCTATTATTCTATGCACAGCTGATAAAACTTTGCACAAAAACCAAAGCGTTATCACTTGACCACAATATTGGGTAATTTTAGATAATTAAATGCTTAACAGCGTTAAGAAAAAATAAAAGTTGCAGAGCACAATAAAACACGTCAATTACACTCAAGCTGAGATCTCTTAGTATAGCCATAATTCGTTAGTCTGATATCGCAAAACAAGGGTATTTTTGATCATTGCTAATGCCCTAGACTTGATCTGTCCCGGCACTTCGAGAACTTATATTCCAAATAAGTATCAACGCTTTAAGATAGCATAATACAGACAGATTGACAGAAGACGGACAGATGGACATAACTTACGTCAATCTTATCCGACGCAGTCAAGGCATTTGATAGATGCTCTCTGTTGATCTGATCAAGAATATTTAAACTGTAGATTGGTTGGAAAAGCATACTTAAAATGGCCTAACTTCGTCAATGCTTATGCGATTCAAAACATAAGCTATTTTTGATCATTGCTAATGCTGTTCTGTGTACTCTAGAATTTAAGTTTCAAGTAATTTCGAGCTGGAAATTGTTTCAAAAAAGTTAGGAAGACGTATAAAAGGGCCATAACTGCGTCAAGTCTATCCGATCGCAAAACAAGCATTTTTGCATTCTAGTGCTCCTCGATGACTCTGCATTAAAGTTTCAAGCAACTTACGATCTGTAAACTGTATTAAGAAAGAATAATTTAAATTCTATGCAAAGCTGATGAGAACTGTATAAAATCGTGCAGTGCGTTATGACTTGACAACAATATTGGGTAAATTGATATTGCCATAAGAATATTACAATGGCTATGATCTTCGTGCCATGTTAATCCGATTTGCAAACACTATTTTTCCGTGACTGCTATTTAATTGCAAATTTTAACAGTAGCGTAGAAAACAAGTACTTAAAATGGCCATAATCGTCAAGTCTTATCCGATTCGAAAACAAGGCATTTTTGATGCATTCCTACGTGCTCCTTGTATGACTCGTGCAACTTAAGTTGCAGCAATTTCGAGTTGTGAATTTTTTAAAAAAAAATACTTAAAATAGCGTATAAAATCGTCAGTGCTTAGCTGATCTCACAAAATCAAGGCATTGTTGATCATTGCATTGTCCTTATGACTTGCATCTGTAAGCATTTGAGAGCTGTAAATTAAGAATTTGAAAATTGTTTTAACATGTCAATGGTTTTGAATGCAAAACAGTTATTTTGAATTACATTGGAGTGCGTTATGTCTGCATAAAAAATTGAAGCAATTTTGAACTTGCAAATGCTAACTTGACACATTGTTATACGGTTGAAAATATAAAAAGAGAAACTTGAAATTGACCAGTGCGTTCTTAAACTTGCTAGTGCAATTTTAACATACGACAAGCTGTTTTGAAAATCGCTAATCAAAATTGTCGAAGTGTCGAGCTGATCTAAAAATAACACTTGTGCTTATTATTCGTGCAACTGTTATCGCGTTTGTCAACATTAGAGCGTATTATTGATAATTTCTAATGCCATTTGAGGCAATTTGATTTGAAAACGTATAAAATTGAGAGTGCAGAACTGCCAAATATAAATTAACATTAAGTGGCAGTTTCGACTCAAACTTGTCGTTCGTTATCGACGGCTACTTTAAGTTTTACGCTCTCTAAACCGTAGGTAATTTTAACAAGGTAGCTGGAAAACGATTATCAAAACTTGCGAGTGCTTGATGCTGCTCATAAAACTCAAAACATTTGATGACTCATACCTTCGCTGTTCTTGATCATTCGGGAACTTAGTCGATTTTACCATTGTAAGTTTCAAGATGTTCAAGTTGTAAATGAGTTGAAGAACAATAGCTTAAAATGGCATGACTTCGTCAAATCTGATCCGATTCGCAAAATAAGCATTTTGTGATCATTCCTCCGTGCTCCTCTATGTACTCCGCTTGAAGCTTCAAGTCGATCTTCAAGCTGTGAATTGTTTAAAAAAGAGGGACTGGAAATCGTCATAACATCGGCAGTGCTGATCCGACTCGCACAAACAAGGTAGATCATTGCTAGGCTTCTCATGACTCTGTCATTTAGTTTTAAGCATTTCGAGCTGTAACTTATGTAAAACAAGATAAACTTACAAATGGCCATAACTTCGTCAAATAGGGTATCCGATTTGCAAAACAAGGGTATTAAATATGATGAGATTAAGCCAAGAGCGTTCGATCCAAAAAATCAACATTTAAAATCAGGCCATACCTTCGAGCAGTTCAATTGCATTAAATTCGCGAAACAATTTAAGACGTCTAAGCTTGGAATTGCTTAACCATGAATCTGAGTTAAAACGTAGCTAAAATTGCGAGTTGAAAGCCATAGCTTTGCATCAAACATCCAATAACGATTTTGACTTTCGTCAATTGTCTTGTTGACTCGCTAGGAAACTTACGTCGAATCTTGATCTGATCGATTGTTATACCATATGAGTGCTGCTCGAGACACGCTATCAAAATCGAGCTGCTGAATGCTGCTCTAAAAACAAGACTTAACATTGCATAGCTTCTCATTCTTGTCCTGCACTTGAGTTCGGGCATTGGACATGAGACGGCTATTAGACTTGAAATTTTAGCCATCGAGGCTTGGAAAGCTGTTCGAATGAAAACTTCGATTCTTGACTTGTAGTTCTTATTGACTTGACTATGTCGCAGTCTACTGACAGTCGACGACTTAAGAATTCTACTTCATCAAAGATTAGCTAAACAAAATTGTCATAGTATGTGTAAATGATCAAGGCCAATTGTCAAACAAGTAGTTTTAACATTAGTCGTAAACACTTATTGATAACTGTAAAGCTACAATAAAGCATCTTGACTCCGAAAAGGATTTCGAAACGCTCGTGTCTCTCGAAATTTCGTGCAACAAGAAAAAATTGTTAACAATAAAAGTTATATTTATTTTATTTATTTATTTATTGTCGACTACTGACAGTCGACACAAAAGAATTTATATAAAATTATAAAACATTTTAATGTATATACAAGAATTTAAATAAATTTAAAATCGTAAATATATTAAATTAAAGAAATAAAGTTAAAATTACGTTAGGCTCTGGGGATATCAATAGCAAAATTAAATCATTGGTCCAACATTTGTTGCAAGGATTGGGGAAACCCAGAAAAACCCAATCAAACCAAAAATCAATAAAAATTTGTTTAGTAGTTAATGAGTTAGTATATATTAGAAAGTATTTTATAAAGTGAAAAATAGAAGATAGAGAGAGAATAAAGAAAAATAAAGGAGGGAAATAAAGAAAGAAAAGGGAAAATAGATTTAACTAAACACGGGCAGAGGTGTCCCGTAAATACAAAAGAATATAAGATTTTATTAGTGGGAGAGAGAGCTCAACCGAGATGACATGGAACACTTTGTTGTAGTCCTTGCAAAGAACACGAAGAGGATTGTGCAAAGCGTAATCAGTCGTGCATGAAGGTAAAATCAAGGGGACGTAGTTTCTTGTTGGCCTACTAGGCACAAAAAAGTTTAGGCGAGCTAACAGAAAGGAAGAGTCTATGTCGCCGTTAATTAACTTGTGTAGGAAGACAACACCAAGCGTTGTTCTACGGTTAAGTAACGACGGAAGATTAATAAGTAACAGCCTACTGGAATACGATGGCAAACGGAGATTGGGATCCCAGTTAAGTCCACGTAAGGCAAAGAGCAGAAATTGCTTCTGCACGGATTCTATACGCTCTTGGAAGTTTTGGTACTGCGGACACCAAATACATGAGCAGTATTCAAGGATAGGACGAACTAAAGAAACATATAGCAGTTTTGTGGTGAAAGGATCGTTAAATTCTTTCGACCAACGCTTAATAAAGCCAAGTACACCTCTGGCCTCATTAGTGATAGTCGACATATGCATATTAAAGTTAAGCTTGTTGTCAAAAATGACTCCAAGATCTTTAACTGTAAAGATACGTTGCAATGGAACATTGTCAATCGTATAAGTGGTTAAGTAGGGTCTAGTCCGACTAAAAGTCATGAACATACATTTTGAACAATTTAGCTGCAGTTGATTGGCCGAACACCAGCGCTGCATAGAGTTCAAATCATCTTGCAGATGAGTATGACACAAGGGATCGGTGTACGAAAAAATAAGTTTCACATCATCTGCGTACATAAGAATACGAGAGTGTGATACAATCGAAGGCAGGTCATTAATGAAAAGAGTAAACAATAAAGGTCCAAGATGACTACCTTGAGGTACACCAGAAGTAACGTGAACCATTTTCGAGGTAGTCGACCTAAGCAATACTCTTTGAGTGCGACCTTTCAAATAGGTGGCAATCCATAAAAGAAATGAGGGAGGGAATCCTAAACAATCAAGCTTATATAGCAATATATCATGGTTAACAGAGTCAAATGCTTTACTGAAGTCAGTATATATAACGTCAGTTTGCATTTTCGATAGAAATGCATCATTTACCAGGGAGGTAAATTCAAGCAAGTTGGTCGTAGTGGACCGACTCTTAATAAAACCATGTTGGGCAGGGGAAATAATCGACTTACAGAGATGTTGCAAAGTCGAAGTAAGGATTTTTTCAAATAATTTTGGGATGGCTGATAACTTTGCAATACCTCTATAATTCGAAATATCTGACTTCCCACCTTTTTTATGTAAAGGAATCACAAACGATTCCTTCCATATAGATGGGAAGACTGCAGAATCAAGGGATAGATTAAAAAGCTTTAGCAATGGTTGAATAAGCGAATTACAGCACTCCTTGAGCACACAACTAGGGATGTTGTCAGGCCCTGGAGAGAAAGAAGATTTTAGAGATTTAATAGAAGATAGAAGTGAAGTGTTAGAGATGGTTGGGGTAAATAGGTGGTTAGAAGGCGAAATTTGAAAATGATAAGACACATTAGTAGGGGTGACAGAGGAATAGGTTGACTGAAAAAATTTAGCAAATAGGTCAGAAGCAGCAGAATCATTACTAGCTTTTTCTATCCCAAGAAAAAACGAAGAAGGCAAACCAGAAGATTTGCGCTTGGAATTCACAAAGTTGTAAAATTGTTTAGGATCCTGACTAAACTGACGTTTGCAGCGAGCAAGATAATTCTCATAGCATTGAGAGTTTAGAAGAAAAAAGTTTGACTTGGCTATAGAATATTTAGACAAATCGAAATTGGAGCCAGACTTCTTAAATTTTTTAAAACACTTTGATTTTTGGTTTTTTAAATAAGAAAGTCTTGGCGTGAACCATGGTGGTTTCTTCAAACCAGATGTTCGAATGTATTTTGGTATACAAACGTCAAAGAGCGCATATATGTTTTCGTAGAATCTTTTAATAGCTACATCTATATCAACAGCATTGTCTAAAAAAGACCAATCAGTTGAATAAATAAGCTGATTAAGTAGGGTGTAATTCCCCTTACGAAAACAAAATATTGGCATATTTGAGGTTGGTGAAGGTAAGGCGGAAGCTTTTGAAAAGAAAAGAGAAATTTCTATAGTGGGATGGTAAGAATCTTCAGGGACAGTTACTGGAGGTGACCTAGACACAGAAGCACTGGGACAGTCGTTGATAAAAACGAGATCAAGTATTCTATTCAATTGGTTATGAATTGAATTGATCTGAAACAACGAAAGATCAAACATGCCATCAATAAAATCATGCTGAGCTGACGGAATAAGATAATTTGTGCTGCTGAAAAATGACCATATG
>JAWNLL010000275.1:0-72529 GCA_035042425.1 Drosophila flavopinicola | reverse complement strand
GCATATTCCGAATTTTGTTGTCGGTTCAAAAAGTAAAAAGCTGAGAAAAATCATTATTTGTGTAGAAAATCCAAAATCCAATCAAAAATTTGGACATCAACATGGCCTTAATTTATCGCTTTCTATTGTGGCTTTGCCTGGTTGAGGAGCCAAAAGTGGAAAAGCCGAGCATCATGGACATGTCAATGGCAGCCATTAATGTGATTTGGAGCAACTCACATATCTGGAAGTTTATTAGTTATTATATTGATATCAGCTGCTTTAACTTACGCAGTTTTCCAGTGGAACTTGGAAAGGCGTTTTTTGCATGTAATTGTTGTTTATGTAATTATTTCGAGCACATTGGCCGTTGACAGATTGTATTGACAACCAAGGTACGTAAGCAGATTCATAGATCCATTTGTAATATAACTGAATCTTTGTGTTTTTATAGATTACTGGTTATATATACACATAAAGGACATTTTCTGTTTTTATAAATTTCAATAAATATACGTTGTTTGAATAATTTAACTTTTGTAAGTATACATATTTATAGATCATAACAAAAATATTGTAAATTTAGATGCAAACAAAAAATATATCAAATTTTTTTTACAGATTAAAAGATTCAAAAAACTTGAATGTTTTATGGTGCAATCTAATTACGTATGCTGATTTATAGATCCATTTCAAATATAACTGAATCGCTGAGTTTTCATAGAATACATCTATGTGGAGGATCTGTTTGGTGATATTCAAAAATTAACCCAAGGAAAAACATATCATAGGGCAAAGCAAGTATTGATTTAAAAATTTGCAAAATTTGCTTATGAGCCCAGCATGGATAGGAATCAAGCACTTCTCACAAGATAATGTTTGTACCCTAACGCTACCAACATTTATTACTTAAATCCTTCACTTCAATTAAATAAGTCAAATTTATAATAAAATTATTTGCCAATTAGTTTATTATTATGTATATATGTTAGCTCCGAGGGGAAATGCAGGGTTTCGATGTAGTCCTTTTGTGTTCTCGTATAAGTAGAAAAAACATTATTCAGCAAGGTTTTTAAAATTGCTGCAGAGCTCAACTTTAATAAACCTCGAAATTGATGTCTTGTTGGTATTTTGGACTTAAATGTTGGATAAGTTGTATTACAAACATAATTTATTCAGTTCTTCACAAGTAGTTGGCATGTCATATGCCATCATTAAAGCGGGAGGAACTAATCGTGCACTTCGAAAAATGCATACCCGAAATAGGGTAAAACCGCTTGTTTCCGAAAAATATACTAACATTGTTCAAAATATTTGCTAATTGAAATTCATTTCGAGTACGAAAGAACACATGAATGTCTCTGTCGCACTTATTGGCGAACTTAACGAAGCATGTAGTCAACCACACACACACACACACACACACAGATGAAGAAATTTCCCCTACACGCGCGTATCTACATGGACTCAATCGCTCTCCATTTTGTTATCGTCACTTGCGATTAATCGATAAGTTGCAATAGCAAACAGTAGCCGGGGGGAATTTAAATGTTAATAATATGAAAATAAATGCATTTATGTATGCATATATACATATGTATGTATGTGTGTGCAGAATAATCATGTGTAAATCAAAATTCGTACTATTTCCGCCAGAAATGGCAAATTGCTTGCAGCACACAATATTTTGATAGAAAACAACATGACAATTGACTAACGCCTAACTAACATGTTGACAACGTCTCCTGCTTGCGTTATGCAACCCCCTCCGCCCCTCTGCCCACACCTCTTATGCAGCCTATGAGCCGACTGACGACTCACGCGCACTATTTTGATCGGGAGACAGCAAATTGGCGTAAAAACGTTGCCAATGCGAAAGATTTGCGTTGCCGACATCTAAGGCCAACAACAACAGCAAGCAAAACAAAAACAACTTTAGTTTAATAAAATAGAAATAAATGCCAAACAAATCAAGCGAGCGACCCGTGTACTTGTATATGCTGCGGTTCTTGTTCTTGCTCTGTGATTATTAATTGCACTGTACAAAAAAATGCACAATAATGTAATGAAATTCGCAAAACTGCAAATACCTTGCGAAATGTGCGCGGCAACAACAACAACACGAACAACAAGTGAAAATTGTTGGCGCTTTCACGCGTTCGCGATACGCGCCGTTGGCAGTGCAGAATTTGGGGCCATCGCCTTCGCCATAGCAATCGCCATCGCCATGTCATCGTCCATGTCAAGAATTGTCGCCCTGATATCACCGACACCGCACCCCAATACTCTGCTGTGCCAGCTTCTTCCAGATTTGCCGCCTGTTGCCAAGCTCGCCAAACATTGAAAATTGCGCATACGCTCCATTTGCCCACTTGCATCCTAGCCCAGCACAGTGTCATGTGGTCAATGCTGCTTCCGCTGCTCAAAAATACAACAAAAAATTAATTGAAAAAAAACAAAACCATAGATATTAAAAACAACCTACACACACACAATCACTTATACGCCGCGTGGGTCGAATGCAACAAATTGCTGTTAATGCCCAAAGACAACAAGTAAAAGTGCTGCATGTGCAGGTGCTTTAACTTCGACTGCCGGATACCCTGTAGCCAAAAGCGTTTACTCTTATCGGTGGTGAGCTATCGTGTACAAACTATATAAAAAAAGTGATTCAATGCAGAGGTATACAAATATGATTCAAGCACGAACATTTCAAAAGTTAACCGAGCCGTCAAAATCTTAAGCCAAGAATTCATTCTCTGATTGAATCAAGATTGTTTTCTTCTTATACCCTTAAGCACAAAAACAAAATAAATACCTTCAATACTACTATTTTCTCTAAATTTAAAAGCATTTTTTATTTAAAGTACAGTTTAATTTAACAAAAATAAATTGTATGCACGTTTGTTTTTAATAACAAATGGCAATTTACTAAACAAACTAACAATGTATTATGAAGCAACAATGACTGAAACTTGCAGTTTAAGAAATAATACCTGAACTTTGTAACTTTATGGTGTTGATCTTACAGTTTGAACAAAATAAATTAACTTGTTTAAAATTGGTTTAAAAACAAACTGAAGCTTATTTTAAAATATAGGTATTTCTATTTCTGTTAAGTGGTTTTCTTTAAATTCTTTTAAGAATGTGGCTTTAAAATTAGCATTACAGGCTCTTTTTTTAACTGTGTACTCAGAACATCTTCATAATTGGAAATTGCTTATCGTATTCAAGGTGAAAGATTCTACTTTAAGATCTTCTATTGTAAATGAATATTTCTTGAATCGAACTTACGATTTTTCTTCCAGAATTGAATATGCTTTAATTTTTTTATTTTTTTATTTTTATTTGGCAAGCTACATAGGGTGTTTACCCTATTTCCAGGCCGGTATAACTTTGAACTTTAAAAACCCATCTCAGTGGGGAGAATATGCATTAATGTTATATTAAGTATAATAATATTCTATTAACAAGTGCAAATCAACAAATAAATCAAAAATACTAATAACAGGTAAGCAATTCGTATATTGAGTATTGATAGCAACATAAAAAATGAGCGTATAGTGAAGTTAAGTTATTTACTTTACTTCATTGGTTTTTTTTAGTCACAGTCACCATTTGTATATCTTGTAATAACAGTCTTCAAGTCCATATTGTCAAATATAATATTCATACTATACCATATCATAGAATTTTACTTATATTTACAAAATTTGGATACAAAAACTAAAACTTTAATAAATGATTTCAAAATCTGCTTTCATTTTCGGAAAATGTATCACAGTTTTTATATCTTGCTTGAACTTTAACATAAATATAAGAAATCGATCAAAATAAAATTTGTTCATACAGTTCACGTTGCTGTTTCTTACAAGCAGATGTTAGGAATTATCACAAGCAGTCGATATAGCCTTCACTATGATTTAACTAGGGTATGTAAAAACTAAAATAATATTTTGCAATTTATTACACCGAATACTATGAAAATTTGCTGAAAATGTGAGGGCAGCTCGCCATGTTGCTGTTTTAAATTTTCAGAGTCAATTAAAAATTGTTAATTTTACTTATAATTTTAAGGTAGCAAAATGCAATGCGACCAAAGCGACGGCTACCAAAAAAAAATTGCAATTAAAATATTTGCGAGACTCTGTCACGACGACGACGACGACGGCGTCAGTTGATGGCGGCAAATTTGGCGTTGAGTTGACATCCCCACACCATCCCCTGCCCCCCGATCCCCAATCCTCGATCCCCTGGCGACCCAAGCCCACAGTCAACTGTGTGTGTTTGTGTGTGTGTGTGTGTGTGTGTGCGAGTGTGTGTGCGAGTGTTATGCCATGTAAACTGATTGAGATTTAGATTGGAAGAAATGTTTTGCTGCTCCGTTGCAAGCTTCAGGAATAATCTGTTTATACTCTTTTCGAAGAAAATAGTATATTAAGTTTGTGCTGAAGTTTGTAACGCATAGAAGGAAGCGTCGGAGACCCCCAAAAGTTACTGCCAGTATGCTTAGAGTGACAAAACAAATTGATCTAGCCATGTCCGTCTGTCTGTCTGTCTGTCCATCTGTCTGTCTGTATGTATGCAAACTAGTCCCTCAGTTTTTGAGCTATCGTTATAAAACTTTGCACAAAGACTTATTATTCAAAGGGACAGCACTTTGGTTGGAACTGGCCAGATCGGACCACTATATCTTATAGCTGCCATACAACTCGAAGTCGGTTTTGACCATATATCCCATGTTTTTTAATCTATCGCGATGAAACTTTGCACTGATACTTATTATTCAAAGAGACATCACATTGGTTGGAGCTTGCCGAATCAGATCACTATATCTTATAGCTGCTATACAACTGGCAATAATTTAAATATTCTTAGAACAAAAAAAACAAGTGGAGAAGGATTATCTTCGGCGTGCCGAAGATTAAATACTCTTTTCGAACCTTAATGCAATTTTTACTATTTTTCCGTGACTGCTTATTTAATTCGCAGATATTAATGTCGCATACATATACCCCTACATATAAAATAAAATATATAAAGGTATTCATGTAAACAGGGACGTTTCACTATCCGCAGCTCGTGGACGCGTCCCTTAGCATTCATAAGTGCTACCGAATTGAACAATAAACAAGTTTCAGTTTTTCCAAAAGTCAAAACTACATTACATATGTATACTACAATATACATACCAAATTTTGTGCCTGTTGCTCTTATACCTTTCAATTTAGGAAATTGAAAATAAATGAATTTGACTACAGCTATTATATATTTGAAAAGAAGAATAAGAACAAGTGAGAACGTTGCAGTCGGGCGGAGCCGACTGCGTAATACTCTGATACCATTTTAAGAACAGCTGAAAGCAAGTGAACAGAAAATTTTTGCTGGTGTTTGGGTGACCCGAAATCGGCATTCCAAGTTTTTGGGAACGGGAGGGGCATGGTCGATCTTAAGAGGGGGTGACCAGAAGTCTATCTACCAATTTTGGTGACTCTAGCTCTAAAACTGTGGAAGATATAAGCTTTCGCGATTTTTGGGGGCGGGAAGGGGCGTGGCCCCAAAAATTTGGCCGATCTTTAGAGGGAGTGACAAGAAGTCTATTTTACAAATTTCTTGACTCTAGCTCTAAAACTGTGGAAGATATACATTTTCGCGATTTTTGGGGGCGGGAGGGGCGTGGCCCCAAATTTTTTTTACCGATATTTAGAGGGGCTGACCAGAATTCTATCTTCCAAGTTTAATGACTCTAGCTCTGAAACTGTGGAAGATATAAATTTTCGCGATTTTTTGGGGGCGGGAGGGGGCGGGGCCCCAAAAGTTTTTGCCGATCTTTAGGGGGGCTGACAATAAGTCTATCCTCCAATTTTGGTGACTCTAGCTCTAAAACTGTGGAAGATATACATTTTCGCGATTTTTGGAGGGGCGGGCCCCAAAATTTCTTGTCCGATCTTTAGAGGACTTGGCCAGAAGTCTACCCTCAAAGTTTGGTGGCCCTAGCTCTTAAACTGTGCGAGATATAGGCTTCCGTGTTTCGTGGGGGCGGGGTGGCTGGGGGCGTTCTAGTGGGCGTGGCCGGAAAATCCAGGACGCAATCTTTTGGGCTGGTCAGCCCTAGTCTAAATTCCAAATTTGGGGACTCTAGCTTCAAAATTGCGGGAAATATACACGTGTTATCGAATTGTGCATTCATGTATATCGATTTTCGCGATTACGGGGGCGGGAGTGGGCGTGGTCGAAATTTTGTTTCTGTAATCTGTAGAGGACGTCACCAGTAATATATATTCCAAATATGGTGACTTTAGCTCTAAAACTGCGGGAGATATAAGCATTTCAAATTAATTTTGGAGGGGGGCTGGTGGGCGTAATAATGGGCGTGGCCGATTAACCTAGGATCCAATTTTTTCGGGAGGTCACCAGCAATATACCTACCAAATTTGATTACTCTAGCTTCAAAATTGTGGGAGTTATTCACGTTTAATCGATTTGTGATTTGAGGTGTATCGACATGTTATCGATTTGCCAGCCTCCCAGTGGGCGTGGCATAAATTTGGAATAAACTTGATCTGAAGCAGATAGCTATAATCATAACGCAAAAGATTTCAAGAGTCTATCTAATATCGTTTCGGAAATACGCGCGTTCATCCAGACAGACAGACGGACAGACGGACGGCCTGACGGACATTCGACAAAACCAATATACTATGAGTACCTTCGGTATCAGAGTATAAAAAATGAAAAAAATTACCAGTCGCCGCTGGTCTTGAACCCGGGACCTCTCGCTCACCAGTTCGCAACTTTACCCCTTACGCCACAAGCCGTTTTGATGATCGCTGACAAAATCCCTTGAAGAGCAGACTGTCAAAAGCTTTCTTGTTTTGCTTTTTACTGCTTTCACCAAGCAGTTTTAAAAATCGCTGACAAACTCGATTTATACTGAGCTTTTGTTTTTTCGCGTTGCATTGTTTTTGTTCTAAGCCATTGAAAGCAAATGAATTGGATAACAGTTATTATATATTTGAAAAGAAGAATAAGAAACAAGTGAGAACGTTGCAGTCGGGCGGAGCCGACTGCGTAATACTCTGATACCATTTTAAGAACAGCTGAAAGCAAGTGAACAGAAAATTTTTGCTGGTGTTTGGGTGACCCGAAATCGGCATTCCAAGTTTTTGGGAACGGGAGGGGCATGGTCGATCTTAAGAGGGGGTGACCAGAAGTCTATCTACCAATTTTGGTGACTCTAGCTCTAAAACTGTGGAAGATATAAGCTTTCGCGATTTTTGGGGGCGGGAAGGGGCGTGGCCCCAAAAAATTTGGCCGATCTTTAGAGGGAGTGACAAGAAGTCTATTTTACAAATTTCTTGACTCTAGCTCTAAAACTGTGGAAGATATACATTTTCGCGATTTTTGGGGGCGGGAGGGGGCGTGGCCCCAATTTTTTTTTACCGATATTTAGAGGGGCTGACCAGAATTCTATCTTCCAAGTTTAATGACTCTAGCTCTGAAACTGTGGAAGATATAAATTTTCGCGATTTTTGGGGGCGGAGGGGGCGGGGCCCCAAAATTTTTTGCCGATATTTAGGGGGGCTGACAATAAGTCTATCCTCCAATTTTGGTGACTCTAGCTCTAAAACTGTGGAAGATATAAATTTTCGCGATTTTTGGGGGCGGGAGGGGGCGTGGCACCAAAAATTTTTGCCGATATTTAGGGGGGCTGACAATAAGTCTATCATCCAATTTTGGTGGCCCTAGCTCTTAGACTGTGCGAGATATGTTTCCGTGTTTCGTGGGGGCGGGGTGGCTGGGGGGCGTTCTAGTGGGCGTGGCCGGAAAATCCAGGACGCAATCTTTTGGGCTGGTCAGCCCTAGTCTAAATTCCAAATTTGGGGACTCTAGCTTCAAAATTGCGGGAAATATACACGTGTTATCGAATTGTGCATTGATGTATATCGATTTTCGCGATTACGGGGGCGGGAGTGGGCGTGGTCGAAATTTTGTTTCTGTAATCTGTAGAGGACGTCACCAGTAATATATATTCCAAATATGGTGACTTTAGCTCTAAAACTGCGGGAGATATAAGCATTTCAAATTAATTTTGGAGGGGGGCTGGTGGGCGTAATAATGGGCGTGGCCGATTAACCTAGGATCCAATTTTTTCGGGAGGTCACCAGCAATATACCTACCAAATTTGATTACTCTAGCTTCAAAATTGTGGGAGTTATTCACGTTTAATCGATTTGTGATTTGAGGTGTATCGACATGTTATCGATTTGCCAGCCTCCCAGTGGGCGTGGCATAAATTTGGAATAAACTTGATCTGAAGCAGATAGCTATAATCATAACGTAAAAGATTTCAAGAGTCTATCTAATATCGTTTCGGAAATACGCGCGTTCATCCAGACAGACAGACGGACAGACGGACAGACGGACGGCCTGACGGACATTCGACAAAACCAATATACTATGAGTACCTTCGGTATCAGAGTATAAAAATGAAAATAAATGACCAGTCGCCGCTGGTCTTGAACCCGGGACCTCTCGCTCACCAGTTCGCAACTTTACCCCTTACGCCACAAGCCGTTTTGATGATCGCTGACAAAATTGCTTGAAGAGCCGACTGTTACAAATTTCCTTGTTTGGTTTTCCTGCAACCTGCAGCAACTCGCGTTTGTCAGCATTTGTTTTTTCGCGTGGCATTGTTTTTGTTCTAAGCCATTGGAAGCAAATTAATTTGATTACAGTTATATATTTGAAAGGAAGAAAAAGAAAAAAGTATTAAATTAATAATCAGTCGCCGCCGAGGCTCGAACTTGCGAGACCTTGCGAAACTTGCGTTCGTTAGCGCGGCTCTTTACGCCTTACGCCACAAACCGTTTTGATGATCGGTGACAAAATACCTTGAAGAGCAGACTATCAAAAGCTTTCTTGCGCTTGACTTTGTTTGCTCATATGCACCTGTTTTTTCAAAATATTTATATCTTCGCTGTTTATGACTCAATCGATTTGCGATTTTACCCATTGATGAGTTATAAGGATGTTCAAGTGTACAAGGAAATTTAAGGGAATTGCTTTGAAAACATCGGATTTATGGCCAAAACCGACTTTGAGGTGTATGGCAGCTATAAGATATAGTGGTCCGATCCGGCCGGCTCCGACCAATGTGCTGTCCCCTTGAATAATAAGTGTCTGTGCAAAGTTGTATCGCGATAGCTCAAAAACTGAGGGACTAGTTTGCATACATACAGACAGACAGACAGACAGACAGACAGACAGACAGACGGACATGGCTAGATCAATTTGTTTTGTTTTTATAAGCATATTGGCAGTAACTTTTGGGGGTCTCAGACGCTTCCTTCTATGCGTTACAAACTTCAGGACAAACTTAATATACTATTTTCTTCGAAAAGAGTATAATAAATCAAATAAAATACATATTATAAACGCAATTCAAGTGAGTTTTTACAGTAACCTGTCCAATTTATAAGCAATTGTGTAATTTGGGCAAACTTCAACAGGAATTTCAAATCAAATTTTGGTGAGTACCTAGAGAAGGGGAGATAGGACTTTTATAGTTGGTTTAAAATGCAGGCCCACCCATATTCAAAAGAAAGCTCAATATGTGTCATCTTACAGCCGGAAATAGCTTTACATAAATCATACTTTCAAGTTGAAAGTCCATTGAAATATTTGCATTTATTAATGGAGGGTATTCGTCAGTCGAAGAAACCAAATCAAATGTTGTTTGTTTGTTTTCGCATGCAGATTACAGTTGCATTTCCATATGCATATCAATTGTCCATATGTGTATCCATAACCCAAATACCATAGAGTACAGACAACAACAACAACAACAGCAACAACAACAACACCACCACCAGCACCACTCAAATTCCCGAATTCCCATTGATATCGATGTCGAGATGCGTTGTTTGATTTTCGGCTATGCAAATATGGAGTTGCCAAAAAAAAAAAAGAAAAAGAGAAATATCCTGTGGCCCGGCGCACGTGCTCTTGTAATTTGCAGTCAAATATTTGCAGGAGCAGCCCTGCTCACCCAGTTTCAGTTCAGACTATAACAATCGCATTGTGTCTGACTGAGGATTGCAGGAGCTGCAGATGCGGATGCGGATGTGGATGTGGATATGGTTGTGGTGGTTGCAGATTCGAGTGCGGGTGGCAATTAATTTCCGCAAACCACTTAGTAATTAAAATGAAAAGTAAATTATATAACCAAGGCAGCAGCAAGGATAACACAGCAGACATCTGTGTTGATGTGTGTGTGTGTGTGTGTGTGTGTGTGTGTGTGTGTGTGTGTGTGTGTGTGTGTGTGTGTGTGTGTGTGTGTGTGTAGAAGCAACTGCAGTCTGCCAGCCTGGCTTAGCCCTAAACTGACACAGTTTTTTGGGGCCACACACAGAGATAGACATGTGTGTAAGCTAGGGCTGTGTGTGTGTGTGTGTGTGTGTGTGTGTGTTGTGCTGGGAATTGTGTGTGGGGGACGTGTCTGCAGGGGCGTTGCAGGGCAAGTAGGAGAGGGGACAGGACAGGACAGGATAGGGGCAGGACGGGGGGTTGGCTTGTTTTTAAAAGTATTTGGCGCTGCAGTCTGCAAATGTATCTCGAACTTCGCACACTTGACTGCCATTCAATTTGCATAGGAAATTAGTTTGTTCGCTTTGAATTGAAGTTGGCCCCACGGGTGCAAACAAGGCCAAAAGTACTCAGCGTTAGAGCGAGCTGAACACACACACACACACAGCGAGCGAGCGAGCGACAGAGAGAGAGAGATAGTTGCTTTTGTGTGTGCTACATTTATGCGTTTTGTTGCTGGTTCTGAAAGTGGCAAATCTACCGTGCTCACTTGCAACAGCTGAACAAGGGTTGCCAGAGCTGTTTGCTGGCGCAGTGGGTAGTTTGGCTTATGGACAGCAGCCAACAGTACGTATGTGTGATGCTGTGCAAGTTTTTTGCTTGCAGGCACCTCGCTCGCGTGTAGCTTTTTGCATGTTGTGTGCTGTGCATTACACTTGGTTAGCCAGCGACGAGGGGATCACAAAGAAGATGGGCTAACGCTGCCTGCCAGCCTGCCTGCCTGCCTGCCTGCCTGCCTGCCTGCCTGGCTCCACCTGATGGGCTGCTGTGTGTTATTATAGTTGATTAACGAGTTGGAAAAGCCAGCGACTTAAACAGAACTGAGCCACCACAAAACCAGTTGCAGCGATCAATTTATCGATTCTAAGCGAGCGATAACTCAGCAAAGCACTTGGTATGCCTCCTTTATTTATTTATATATTGTCGACTAAAAGCAGTTGACACAGAAGATAAAATTTATATTATTATCAAATAGTTACAAAGTATAAATAATACTCAAAATATTTAAATAAAAAAATTAATAATATAAAATTGGACTGGGCAAAGCTCAGAAAAACCCAATCAAACATTAAAAAGTATTTGTCAGTTTGATTAATTCGTGACTATTGAATCTAGAGACAATATAAATTACCATATAGCAAACACAGTATAAAATTTTTTTTTGTATACCCTGAACCCATTAAAAATGGGTATAAAAGGTATTATGGTTTTGTGCAAATGTATGTAACAGGCATAAGGAAGCATCTCCGACCATATAAAGTATATATATTATTGATCAGTATCAACAGCCGAGTCGATCTGGCCATGTCCGTCTGTCTGTCCGTCTGTCCGTCTGTCTGTCTGTATGAACACACAGATATCAGAGACTATAAGAGCTAGAGACTTCATATTTGGAACATAAGTTCTCCTAATTCCGGGACAGATCAAGTTTATTTCATTTGATCGATAACTCATCGCATTCAAAAGCTATCGATAAATTTTGATTTTAGACTAGCGTTTTTGGGACATAACTTCAAAGTTATAAGAGCTAGAGACCCCAAATTTGACATGTATAATCTCGAATAGCATACACATGTAACAAATATTTCACTTTTTGGATACCACCCCCCAAACCCCCCAAAAGTTAAAAAGTTTGAAGGTACGACCTTGCAATTTGGTTTGGTAACACATATTATTGACAATTGCTTGCCCCAAAAATTTCAATAAGATCGGACAATAAACACAGAAGTTATTTAAGATTTAACTTTCCATTGTGTGGGGCTCAGCGAAAAGCAAGCTAACTGCTTGCACTGCTTGTACTGCTTGTAGTGCAGCATGTGTGTGTTTAGAGCAGTACGAATGATTGTAAGGACTGGGTTCAGGGTATCTCGTAGTCGGGCACTCCCGACTAGAGCACTCTTACTTGTTTGTTAATAACTTATACAGCTTGAAAATCAATGACTAACTTTTTGGACATTTCTAGCAAAAAATGATTCCCCTTTAGAGAATTTGGAAAATTCACAGAAAACTGCAAAAAAAGGTTTTGGAAAATGCAACTCCTGTGTTCAATATACATTTTTGTATTTGTTTCTTTAATGTCAAGTAAAAGCATGCAAATTAAAAATACAGAAAATTAAGTTTAAAACAAGTAAGAGTGCTCTAGTCGGGACTGCCCGACTAGGAGATACCCTGAACCCAGTTCTGACATCCATTCATACTTGCCTAATAGTGTGTATACAAACAAACACACCACACATTACTGCAAGCTGTGAAAACGGTTTAAGCAGTTATCTTGCTTTTTCACTGAGCCCCACACAATGGAAAGCTAAATCTTAAATAACTTCTGTGTTTATTGTCCGATCTTTTTGAAATTTGTAAGACATAACATTGGCTATAAAATGTGTGACCAAACCAAATTGCAAGGTCATACCTTCAAAAATGAGTTTTTTGAATTTTTGGGGGGATTGGGGGTGGTATCCAAAAAGTGAAAAATTTGTTACATGTGTATGCTATTCGAGATTATACATGCCAAATTAGGGGCCTCTAGCTCTTATAACTTGTAAGTTATAGCCCAAAAACGCTGGTCTGAAATCGAAATTTATCGATAGCTTTTGAACGGGACGAGTTATCGATAAATTTTAATAAACTTGATCTGTCCCGGCATTACGAGAACTTATATTCCAAATATGAAGTCTCTAGCTCTCGTAGTCTCTGATATCCGCGTGTTCATACAGACAGACGGACGGACGGACGGACGGACGGACGGACGGACGGACAGACAGACAGACGGACATGGCTAAATCGACTCGACTGTTGATACTGATCAAGAATATATATACTTTATATGGTCGGAGATGCTTCCTTATGCCTGTTACATACTTTTGCACAAAACCATAATACCCTTTTTACCCATTTTTAATGGGTTCAGGGTATAACAATTGGGGAAGGATTATCTTCGCCTTGCCGAATATTTTATACTCTTTTCGAACCTTTAGAAATTTTCTCACTGCCAACTATCTTTGCTAATTATAACTCAATTGATTTGAAATTTTAAACATTGAATAAACATTAAACATAAGCATATTCAAGTGTACCAGGAAACTTAAGGCTATAGCTTTGAAAAGATCGGATATATGGCTGAAACCGACTGTTTATGGCAGCTATAAGATATAGCTGTCCGATCCGGCTGGTTTCGACCAATGTGCTGTTTCTTTGAATAATAAGTATCTGTTATACCTCAAAAACTGAGGGACTAGTTTGCATACATACAGACAGACAGACAGACAGACATGGCTAGATCAATTTGTTTTGATATTCTAAGCATACTGGCAGTAACTTTTGGGGGTCTCCGACGCTTCCTTCTATACGTTATAAACTTCTGCACAGACTTAATACACAATTTTCTTTGAAAAGAGTATAAATATACAATGTAAATTATAATTCATAAATAGATAATCATGTGGGATTATTTAGCTTGAAAAGTTGGTTCTACATTTGTAGTTAGGATTGGAAAAATCTGAAAGCAAAACCCAATCTGACCAAAACACAATAATAATCAAAAATAAAATGAAAATATATAAGGAAGTACTAATAACAAATAAGTAAGTCGACGAGTTAGTCACGAGCTAAAAATTCTAAAATATAGTTGTTTTTATTATAGAAAGAGAGGACTCGTGAGTTAAATACCGGACAAAGTCGATTATAATCAGCACAGAGTACTCGAATGGGTTTAGATTGAGAGGGATGAAGTTAGGAGTACGTCTAAAAGGAACATAAAAGTTAGTTTGGCTCTTCAACATAGAGTAGTCGATTTCGCCGCTTAGTAATTTAACTACAAACATTAATGAAAGTGTATTTTCCGATATATTGGCCAAGCTATGTGTACTAATTGAAAGCCAGTCGAACGTGCGGACAAACATTGCACACGGGCAAAGCCGGGATACACAGCACTATTCTATGCTAGCGTTCTCTAAATTGGCACGGGTGTAGTTTGATAAACAATCTGTCTTGGACCACCTGCTGTTGACCGCAATCGCAGCAGCAGGAGCAACTGCAATGAAACAGGATATTGCTCTGCGACTTTCATTGGGTGCATGTCGCGTGTGGTTTGCTCATTCCCCGCACCACCCTCCTTGGCAGCGGATCCTTGGCATTGCTGTTATTGCTATTACGACACAGCGGGCAATTCTGCTCCACAGTCGAGTCGACTCTGTCACGCAATAATCAACAGCCAACATTGTCCTCTGTGCTCGCTCACCTCAGTTGCCTTTCGGTTTGCATCACACGCTCTTCATTTTATATTTGAATTTGAGTCGGTGCTCAAACAAGGCGCTTCAGTCGGGAGTGCCCGACTAGGAGATACCCTGAACCCAGTCCTTACATCCATTCATACTTACCAATCAATGCACATCCGTACAAACACACACATACTGCAAGCAGTGCAAGCAGTTTAAGCAGGCTAACTTCTTCGCAAGGCCCCACACAATGCGAAGGTAAAGCTTAAATAACAGCTGTGCTTAGTGCCCGATCTTGGTGAAATTTTCAGGACATAACATTGGATATAAAAGGGGTCATCAAACCAAATTGTAAGGTCATACATTGTAAAATGAGTGTTTTTCACTTTAGGGGAGATGGATAGATGTGATAGATGTGTATGCTATTCGAGACTGTACATACTAAATTTGATGCCTCTAGCGCTTATAACATTTTTAATTGGTTCAGGGTTTAAAAAGGGTAGTTTGTAACAGGCATTAGCAAGCATCTGCAACCATATAATGTATATGGATTATCGATTAGTATCAACAGCCAATTGATCCAGCCATGACCGTCTGTCTGTCTGTACGTGCATATCAGAGACTAGAAGAGCTAGAGACTTCATTTTTGGAATACAAGTTCTCGTAGTCCCTGGTCAGATCAAGTTTGTTTCAATTTATCGATAACTTGTTCAAAATTGATCGATAAATTTCGATTGCACACTAGCGTTATTCCATAACTTGCAAGTTATAAAAGCTAGAGGCACCAAATTCGGTATGTATAATCTCAAATAGCATGCCATATTGCTACATATATTTCATTTTTTGGATATCGTTCTCACAAAAGTGTAAAAAAGTTATGAGACTGCAATTTGTTTAGCTCACATTGTCTAATGGCAATTTTATGGCCAAAAAATTTCAGAAATATCAGACACTAAATACAGAAGTTGCTTCAGATTTAACTTTGCATAGTGTGATTGTTAAAACTGCTTGCACTGCTTGCAGCATATGTGTGTTTGTTTGTATATACACAAGTATGAATGTATGTAAGGGCTGTATAGAGGGTATCTGCAAGTCGGGCAATGCCAAGTTCGTCTAAATCTGATTTGTTGCACACATTTCTCTCATTTGTTTTATACAATTTGTGAATATAGCTTATTCAATTGCCAAATATTAGATGGAATTATTTATCACACATATCAACATATTTTCAATTTGAACTTTTCACTTAAGCTACTTAGGTATTTAGGCACACAAACATACATATATGTTGCCAGTATTATATTTAACAGCAAAGTGACTTCCAGCTTGAATTAAGTAAGCTTTACATAGTTGAAATTCCACAGCTTTCTAGCCCTGAAAGTCCCCAAAGTTAATCGTATTGTTCTAGATATTATATGATTATGATAACCACATTTATTGTCTTCTTTTGAACATCAATATATTTTCATCCTAATTGCCATATGTAAGTTGTCCATATTTACCTTAGTGCAATACTCCATTATATTAATTGTACAGCAATATCAAATTCATGGAACGCTACAGAATTCATGGCATAGGCATGTATTAGATATTTACAAGATATATTAGATATAGCACAGATAAGTCTACACACTGGGGATATAACTTATACATGCACAGTTTATTAGCCAATTCCCAGCACTGATCAGCCGGAAGTGACTTGAGAGAAAGTTGTGTGAACTACTTTAAAAGGGGAAATCCCGAAAAGCACAAGTTGTAAGTTATTTTTTGAGCTTCTTCTGCTTGCTGCAAGGGTGCAACTAAATACTAAACGAAATGTATTTTGTTTCAAGGCTTTTAAGCGCGCTTAAAATAGTTGAACATACTTGTTGTTTGTTCTTAGCTTGTTCTTTTTCTTGGTTGTTGTTGTTATTCTTGTTGTTGCTGTTGTTGTTGTTGTAGTTGGAGATGCACCCGCCTCGCATCGCATCGTATCGTATCGTTAGACATCAACTCAAAATATTTATGAAGATGCCGGGCAAAGTTTTTGGTGGCAGGCGACACGAAAACTTGTCGAAACAATCTGCAGGGCAATGTCAAGCAGGCATCTTGAAGACCCAGCCCCTGGCCCTGCCCCTGCCTTCTCTACAGTTGCTGTTGCTGTTGCTGTTACTCTGCGAAACTTTGGACATGTGTATTAGTTGTGCGCACCACATTGCGTATGAGCAATGCTAGGCAGCAATTTATGCACAAGTTGCAGGTCAACTGAGAGGCAAGCACATAAATCAATTCATCGACTTGCTTAGAAACACAACATCAGCACACACCCCCACACACACACACACACACACACACACACACACATCAGCCCAAGTAGTTATGCCTGTATGTGTTGTGTGTGTTTGCATATTTGTCACAGTTCTGGGTCGCAATTATTGAGATTTTGCGCGCAGCAGCAGCAGCAACAACAACAACAACAACGACTACAACAACAACAACCACAAACAGCAATAGAAAACGACAACTTAATAAAAGTTTTTGCAATGCGGTCATTTGTGGTTTTCAGGTCAACATTCTATTAGCTGCAGGCGAGTGGGGCAGCAAAATGTCTTTGGTGTGCCGAAGCTTTTATACTCTTTCGAATCTTTGGCCAGATTTCACTAGCTGATGCATATGGGCGTTTCCATGGTGTCAGATTTTTGCAAATAAAACTGGTTTTATTCTGACAACTGGTTTAACTTATAGCTCGTCAGTAGTCCTATAATATATGCTAAGCTTGATTTTGGGACATTTTTTATTTTCAAGATATTTGCAAAAAACCAAGAGGTTTCGACGGTACAACAATAGAAGCGGTTTTCGCGGCCAACAATTCAAAGAGCCGATTTCAGCGAAATCTGAAGCAATATTTCAATGCGTTTAATTTGAGAATGTTATGCATTGATTTCAATTGAAAATGCTTTTAGTTTCACCCAAAAACTATTTATCGTATAGTTTCTTATGCACTTTCCTTTACTCTCTTTACCTTCAGAAAGATTTTAAGAGAGCAAGAGTCAATGCATAATGTCTCTTTATAATATTTCATCAAAACAAAACATGCAGTAAAATGAGACATATGAGAAAAATTGCGCTTGAGCGACTTTGCAGTCGAATATCTCCAATTGCGTTTTTATACTCTTTTCGAAGAAAATAGTATATTAAGTTTGTCCTGAAGTTTGTAACGCATAGAAGGAAGCGTCTGAGACCCCCAAAAGTTACTGCCAATATGCTTATAAAAACAAAACAAATTGATCTAGCCATGTCCGTCTGTCTGTCTGTCTGTCTGTCTGTCTGTCTGTCTGTCTGTCTGTCTGTCTGTCTGTCTGTATGTATGCAAACTAGTCCCTCAGTTTTTGAGCTATCGAGATGCAACTTTGCACAGACACTTCTTATTCAAGGGGACAGCACATTGGTCGGAGCCGGCCGGATCGGACCACTATATCTTATAGCTGACATACAACTGGAAATAAATTAAATATTCTTCAAACAAAAAAAACAAGTGAGAACGTTGCAGTCGGGCGGAGCCGACTGCGTAATACTCTGATACCATTTTAAGAACAGCTGAAAGCAAGTGAACAGAAAATTTTTGCTGGTGTTTGGGTGACCTGAAATCGGCATTCCAAGTTTTTGCGAACGGGAGGGGCATGGTCGATCTTAAGAGGGGGTGACCAGAAGTCTATCTACCAATTTTGGTGACTCTAGCTCTAAAACTGTGGAAGATATAAGCTTTCGCGATTTTTGGGGGCGGGAGGGGGCGTGGCCCCAAAAAATTTGGCCGATCTTTAGAGGGAGTGACAAGAAGTCTATCTTACAAATTTCTTGACTCTAGCTCTAAAACTGTGGAAGATATACATTTTCGCGATTTTTGGGGGCGGGAGGGGCGTGGCCCCAAATTTTTTTTTACCGATATTTAGAGGGGCTGACCAGAATTCTATCTTCCAAGTTTAATGACTCTAGCTCTGAAACTGCGGAAGATATAAATTTTCGCGATTTTTGGGGGCGGGAGGGGGCGGGGCCCCAAAATTTTTTGCCGATCCTTAGGGGGGCTGACAATAAGTCTATCCTCCAATTTTGGTGACTCTAACTCTGAAACTGTGGAAGATATAAATTTTCGCGATTTTTGGGGGCGGGAGGGGACTTGGCCAGAAGTCTACCCTCAAAGTTTGGTGGCCCTAGCTCTTAAACTGTGCGAGATATAGGCTTCCGTGTTTCGTGGGGGCGGGGTGGCTGGGGGGCGTTCTAGTGGGCGTGGCCGGAAAATCCAGGACGCAATCTTTTGGGCTGGTCAGCCCTAGTCTAAATTCCAAATTTTGGGACTCTAGCTTCAAAATTGCGGGAAATATACACGTGTTATCGAATTGTGCATTCATGTATATCGATTTTCGCGATTACGGGGGCGGGAGTGGGCGTGGTCGAAATTTTGTTTCTGTAATCTGTAGAGGACGTCACCAGTAATATATATTCCAAATATGGTGGCTTTAGCTCTAAAACTGCGGGAGATATAAGCATTTCAAATTAATTTTGGAAGGGGGGCTGGTGGGCGTAATAATGGGCGTGGCCGATTAACCTAGGATCCAATTCGGGAGGTCACCAGCAATATACCTACCAAATTTGATTACTCTAGCTTCAAAATTGTGGGAGTTATTCACGTTTAATCGATTTGTGATTTGAGGTGTATCGACATGTTATCGATTTGCCAGCCTCCCAGTGGGCGTGGCATAAATTTGGAATAAACTTGATCTGAAGCAGATAGCTATAATCATAACGCAAAAGATTTCAAGAGTCTATCTAATATCGTTTCGGAAATACGCGCGTTCATCCAGACAGACAGACGGACAGACGGACAGACGGACGGCCTGACGGACATTCGACAAAACCAATATACTATGAGTACCTTCGGTATCAGAGTATAAAAACAAATGCCACGCAATACAAATAATTTTTACAGCATATGAAAGTGCTGCAGTTGGCAGAGTGAAAATTGTCTAAAGGCTCGAAAAGAGTATAAAGTCTTCGGCACGCCGAAGATAATCCTTTCCCACTTGTTTTTACTCTCTTTACCTTCGGAAAGATTTTAAGAGAGCAAGAGTCAATGCATAATGTCTCTCTTTATAATATTTCATCAAAACAAAACATGCAGTAAAATGAGCCAAATGAGAAAAATTGCGCTTGAGCTACTTTGCATTCGAATATCTCCAAAAGCGTTTTTATACTCTTTTCGAAGAAAAATAGTATATTAAGTTTGTCCTGAAGTTTGTAACGCATAGAAGGAAGCGTCGGAGACCCCCAAAAGTTACTGCCAGTATGCTTAGAATGACAATACAAATTGATCTAGCCATGTCCGTCTGTCTGTCTGTCTGTCTGTCTGTCTGTCTGTCTGTCTGTCTGTCTGTCTGTCTGTCTGTCTGTATGTATGCAAACTAGTCCCTCAGTTTTTGAGCTATCGCGATTAAACTTTGCATAGACACTTATTATTCCAGGGGACAGCACATTGGTCGGAGCTGGCCGGATCGGAATACTATATCTTATAGCTGCCATACAACTCGAAGTCGGTTTTGGCCATATATCCCATGTTTTTGAATCTATCGCGATGAAACTTTGCACCGATACTTATTATTCAAAGAGACATCACATTGGTTGGAGCCGGCCGGATCGGATCACTATATCTTATAGCTGCTATACAACTGGCAATGAATTAAATATACTTAGAACAAAAAAAAAATGTTACGCGACAAAACGATTTTGTACAGCTTATGAAATTTCAGTGGTGCAGTTGGCAGAGTGAAAATTGCCTATAGGTTCGAAAAGAGTATAAAATCTTCGGCACTCCGAAGATAATCCTTCCCCACTTGTTTTTTTTTAATTAGTTAAACTTAATTGTTTCACTACAAAAATATGATAACACAAAGTGTTCTCAATATATTTTAATTTTTTAGTCTCTGTGGACCTTGCCGTGGAAATGCCCATATACTATGATAGCAGCTATGATATCTGAACGACTCGGCTGTTGATACTGATCAAGAATATATATACTTTATATGGTCGGAGATGCTTCCTTATGCCTGTTACATACTTTTGCACAACTTCATTATACCCTTTTTACCCATTTTTAATGGCTTCAGGGTATAAAAAAGCACCATCCTGAGGTGTTTGAATGAAAAATCAAATATCATTAAAATTGTTTGTTTTTTTGTACAGCTCACTTGGTTGGACTACGCAACGTATACGTTATTTGTTTTTTTGGAGCTTGTACAAACTTTGTCATATTTATGTTAATGTATTTTTATCAGGCCAGCGCTTTTATCCTTTTGTTGAATGATCGCTATTGAATATTTGTAACCGCCTTTTGTATTTGATTTATGCCAGAAACTGTCAAAGAGCTTGATTAAAAAACATAATTGAGAGTGTTTTTTGAACGTTATCGTTAACGTAGACGTTAACGTCATAATAGCTGCAGCTGCTGGCTCATATCACAATTAAAGAGAGAGAATCGTTTAATGTCAGCCTGTGCGTCAATACCAGGTGGTGCGGCTGATGGCACCCAGCTGTTCCTGCTGTTCCTGCTCCTCTTGTTCCTGTTCCTGCTGTTCCTGCTCTTCTTGTTCCTGTTGCACAGAGGCAACTGCAAGGTGCGACTGCTTCGTGGCACTGGGAAATTGTTCGAGTAGCTGGCGAACAATCGCCTGCCATTTGTATAGCTGGGCGGGCGGACAAAGGAACTCGCATTCGTATTCGCACTGCTTGCTGCACAGCACAAAGGACTTCGATTTGGCCACAAAGCCCACATTGGGCAGCATAAAAGTGCCGCGCAGCAGCTGCTGGCGTCCCTTCATCTGCTCCGTGTAGATGAGGCAGGTGTTGAATGCAAACAATTTGCAGTTGTAGCTGCTCCGCTGGCGTCCATCCGCCAGCTGGAACTCGCCCACAGTGATGAACTTCGCCTCGCTGAGCATGCTGAACTGAAAACACATGCACATGAAATGTATATACATATGCATATGTATGTACATTGTACATCTACACACCACATTGAAGTGCCTGATATCGTTGAGCTGATCCGACTGATTGGCCCGCTCGAGCAGCTCGCGCAGTCGCGTCTCCAGCCGGCAGGCCACCTCGAAGAGCCGCTTCGAGATTAGCTGGCGGTGCTCGTAGAGCGCCTGGATGCAGCGGCTCAGCAGCAGCGGATACTTGGTCACACGCTGCACGGGCTTCAGCAGGAAGCTGCGTATGCCCAGCGGATCGGCCAGCTGGATTTGCAGGCGCTGCTAATGGAATAACTAATTGAGTGGCCATCAAGACATAAAAACAACTAAGAGTGCTCTGGTCGGGAGTGCCCGACTAACCCTAACCCAGTCCTTACATCCGTTTATACTTAGCTATCAATGCACATCCATACAAACACACACATACTGCAAGCAGTGCAAGCAGTTTAAGCAGGCTAACTTCTTCGCAAGGTAAATCTTAAATAACTTCTGTCTTTAGTGACCGATCTTTATGAAATTTTCAGGACATTACATTGGATATAAAAGGGGTCATCAAACCAAATTGCAAGCTCATACATTGAAAATGAGTGTTTTTCGCTTTTGGGGAGACGGGGGTACGGATCCAAAAAGTGAAATTTATGATATTCGAGACTATACATACCATATTTGGTGCCTCTAGCATTATAACTTTTAAGTTATGGCCAAAAAACACTGGTCTGAAGTCGAAATTTATCGATAACTTTTGAACGTGACGAGTTATCGATAAAATGAAATAAACTTGTACTGTCCCAGGATTAGGAGAACCTAAATTCCAAACATGAAGTCTCTAGCTCTTTTAGTCTCTGATATCTGCGTGTTCATACAGACAGACAGACAGACAGACAGACAGACGGACATGGCTAGATCGACTCGGTTGTTGATACTGATCAATAATATATATACTTTATACCTTGACATACTTTTGCACAAAACCATTATACACTTTTAACCCATTTTTAATGGGTTCAGGGCATAAAAATACGCTTCTTAAATGTATTCGAATGCCTTTACAATTAATCACAACTTAAGCAAATTTGAATTTCCTATTTGTTCAAATTCGATTCGTTAGCCGTTTATTCTCGAAACTAACATAAGTGCGAGCGAGTAAGCTTGTGTGTCAATGAATCATCTGTTTACTCGATTAGCTGAGAGTTGATCAAGCTGTCGCCTTTCAATTCGCCGCATTTTAGATTTTCTTCTTCAAAAGGCGCGATACGTTGATATGATTCGTTATGATAATAGCATTAGTTAGCTGATGAGAGTTGATCAAGCCAACTGGCAATAGCTGTCGCTTTTCAATTCGCCGCACATCAGATGCTTATCTTAACTGATATGATTCGTTATGGAGTTGATCAAGCCAACTGGCAATATATGTCGCTTTTCAATTCGCCGCACATTCGATTTCTGCTTAAACAAGTGCGAACGTGTTAACTGATATGATTGGTCTGTTTGCTCGCCACGCTCTGTTGTGAGATACTTGCATTAGCTAGCTGGTGAGCAAGTGAGCAAGTCAGCTAGCAATAGATGTCGCTTTTCGTTTCGCCGCACAGCAGATCCGCTAGCGTATTGAGCTGCTGCCCATCAGTGCAAGCGAGTGAGCAATGCACGCCATCAAGTCATCCTCGCGCTCCTTCGCTCTCCGAGTGTTGCTTAATTCGCCTTTGTGGCTTATGTCGCTCTCTCGTAGCCATGGTAGAATTATACTAGGTAACGACAGCTCAGAAAGCGCTCTCTTTTTTCGTTAGCAGTAGGGCAGCAGACTTTGTGTTGTGTTCGCATGTTCGCAACACAAAGAAATGTGTAATTTGTTGTTGTCGCTCTTATTAAGTGTGTTGTGCAGTTTCAATTTTGATTGTTCTTGTGCGTTTGGCCAAGCCAAACGAAAACAAACATATTTTTGGTTAGCGCGGTACACTTAGTGACTGCAAATTGTAGTTGTTGTTTGACTCCCTCTTTCTCACTACTAGCTCGCTATCACAGACACACACACACACAGAAACACACACACACTCGCTATTGGCATTTCCTTTTGTGCTGTCATACTTCGGCTGTTGTCGCTACCTTGTATAATTGCACCATGAATTCGCCTTTGTGGCTCATGTCGCTCTCGCTTGCCGAGCAGCTTAGTGCGAGCGGGTCAGCAATATCCACTTCAAATTCGCCGCTTGCTCTGACTGCAAGAGTGCAACTAGTAGCCCAAGTACAAGCGAGTACGTAACACTCTTTGGCTAATCTGGCTGTGATCAGCGTACTGCTCTCTCTCTCTCTCTCACTTCTACTAGCAAGCAATACTAAATTGAAGTCTCGCATTTGATTCGTTGTTGACTGGATTGGTGGGCAGGAAAGACAAATGAGCCGCAGTTTCTGTAGCTTACCTTAAAATAGAGCTCGTGTGTGTGATAGAGCTGCAGACTGGCGCGCTGACTGGCTGTGAAGAGGACATAGCAGTAGAAGAAGTCGCGCTCCAGCAGCGCATGCCAGTGCTCGAAGAGCAGCTCCAGCTGCTGGCGATGCTGCAGCATCAGCGGCAGCAGCTTCTGCCGGTGCAGTGCAGCAATCTGTGCGACATTCGGCAGCAGCACATGCTCCTGATCCATCAGACCGGCCGGCAGTGCCGCACAGCACTTGAATATGCGACCATATCGCTCGATGCCGCTGATCAGATCATCGACATACTGCTGCTCCGTGCTGATCAGCTCGTCCATCACAAGGCGGCAACACTGCTCGGCGACATCGCTGCTCGTTGGCTTCAAGCTGCCACTGCTGGGGCTGGAGCTCATGCTGTATTGGTGTTGGCCACACAACTGGAATCCAGAGTGTCGAGCTGATTATGCGCAATGGCAAAGCGCTGACTCAGGCGCAGCTGTTCTTCTTCTACACATACCCTGTAGGCAGTTACAATAACTAATTGGGGTTTACTGAAGTTGGACGTAAGGTGGCCACAAGCAGCGGGAGATGTCTCCGAAACCATTAGGTGTCAACAGACATTCAGCTGGATCTAAGAATTGTTAAGAGCTAAACTTACCCAATTTTATGTATAACATAACACATGTATAATAGAACACAACTATTTGCATACTAAATACAAACATAATATAAGAATCGTGCGAAAATGTTAAAGACGAATTTTCTATAAGCTTATATTTAATTTGTACAACGGGATGTATACTTTATATTATTTATATTATTGTATTATTGTAGCACACAGAAATATTAAAATAAAATATAACAAATTTCGTATACGAATAATAATTTTAATTTATAATAATATAATAATATAATGGTATAATGATGTAATAATATAATTGTATAATAATGTTAAAATATAAAAAAAACTTCATAATATTTTAAATGTATATTAGTATTTAAATCTTATATTTAAGCCTGGGAAAATTGAAACTTCACGTTATAAGTTATACTATTTATTTTATTGTATTTAATTAAAGTTAAATACAATACACAACATTTTAAAAATGAATAAGAAAATTAAAAAACGTAATTTTCGATAAGTTTATGTGTTAATCTAAGTTCTTGTGCTTTATATTATTTATATTATTGTATTTATTTAATATCACAGTAATTTAAATAATATATAAATAAAATATAAAAATTCAAAAGAGACTTCTATAAGTATATATATTTTTATGTATTTATTTAAAGTCAACTCAATTATAAATTCCGAAAGTGAGTAAGAATATTAATTAAACAAATATATACACTTCTACTGCAGAAATATTAAAATCTTTTATTTAAGTGTAAGGCAAATTGAAACCTAAAGTTATAAAGGGTAGCTCATAGTTGGGCAGCCGCTCTCTGAGTCGTTCCTTCACAGCGCTGGTGATGTCGCCCGCATCATCATCATCATCATCATCATCATCATCATCAGTCGCTTAGTCAGGCGCTGACTGAGTCGCTGCCTGTGGTTGATGTGGCTGTGGCTGTGACTACGTCTGCAACTGGAACTGGAACTGGGCGTGGGAGTGGAACTGGAACTGGAACTGGTCGCTGCATATCTCCAGCAATTAAATTTTAATTACACTTTGAACGGCGACTGCTAACAAGTTGGCAACGGGAGCTGCTGCAATGTTTTCCAGCTTTTAATGACAATTTATCGCACGGCGTCAGATGTTTGCGACTCTGTCCATTGTAAATTAGCCAACGCCTTTAGCGGCAAAGGCAACGGCAAAGGCAAAGGCAAACGCAGTGTCAGAGTCAGAGTCAGAGGCGCACCTGCAGCACAGCTGCACCTGCATACGGAGCGTATGCGCAATAAATAAATCAGCCGTAATTAAAAGCGTCCCAGCGAAAGTTATCAACGCTCCAAGCGTACCGGGAACCCACATCCAACCATCCAACCATCCAGGCATCGCCTCAACTGTCATCCTGAATTTGCGTTTCTCTTTCTCCTCCCTTCTCTCTCTCCCTCTCTCTCTCTCTCTCTGCTTTGTTTTGCTGAAGCCTGGGCACAAAACTCGCAGCAATAAATAACGTTGTGTTCCAGGAATTTGCGAGCGAACAAAAAAATGTTACAAAAACAATAACAATATGAGCAACTAAAAAATGGTATAAATTCATATTTCTGTGCGGTCTAGCAGCGAATCTACGCAAAAGATAACGCAGAAAACAACACAAAAATACAGTAGAAAAATGAAGGAAAAAAACGTGCGGCAAAGCGCCAAAAGGCCAAACGCGTTTCATAAATTGTGTTATGAAAGCGGCCCTAAAGGACAACTGGAAGACAAGCTGATTGTGCTCCAACAGGGTATCTGTTAGTGTTGAGAGTATGAGAGACAAAGTGCAACAGCAGATAGAAAAGAGGGAGAGAGAGAGAGAGAGATGTACACAAAGCTTCGATATTTTAAAGTGAATTCGTTAAATCCTACCAAGTTTTTCATCTTTATACTCTTTTCGAAGAAAATAGTATATTAAGTTTGTGCTGAAGCTTGTAACGCATAGAAGGAAGCGTCGGAGACCCCCAAAAGTTACTGCCAGTATGCTTAGAATGACAATACAAATTGATCTAGCCATGTCCGTATGTCTGTCTGTCTGTATGTATGCAAACTAGTCCCTCAGTTTTTGAGCTATCATTATAAAACTTTGCACAGAGACTTATTATTCAAAGGGACAGCACATTGGTCGGAACCGGCCAGATCGGACCACTATATATTATAGCTGCAATACAACTGGAGGTCGGTTTTGCCCATAAATCCTATGTTTTCATTGCTATCGCGATAAAACTTTGCACAGATACCTATTATGTAAACATACATCACATTGATCGGAGCCGGCCGGATCGGATCACTATATCTTATAGCTGCCACACAACTGGAAATAAATCTAATATTTCAATTCAAATTGATATCATATGATATCAATTTTTACAGATGAAAGTGCTGCAGTCAGTAGAGTGAAAATTGTCTAAAGGTTCGAAAAGAATATAAAATCTTCGGCACTTTCAAGTTATGGCCAAAACTCGTTGGTCTGAAATCGAAATGTATCGATAGCTTGAACAAAGTTGATATGAGTAAAGATTACGAGAACACATATTTCAAATACTTTGCTAGATTATCTCAGCTGTTGCTACTGATCAAGAATATATATACTTTATATGGTCGGAGATGCTTCCTTATGCCTGTTACATACTTTTGCACAAAACCATAATACCCTTTTTACCCATTTTTAATGGGTTCAGGGTATAAAAACCAATCTGACCAAAAATAATAACATGGAAAAAATAAAATAAAACAAGTGAGAACGTTGCAGTCGGGCGGAGTCGACTGCGTAATACTCTGATACCATTTTAAGAACAGCTGAAAGCAAGTGAACAGAACATTTTTGCTGGTGTTTGGGTGACCCGAAATCGGCCTTCCAAGTTTTTGGGGACTGGAGGGGCGTGGTCGATCTTAAGAGGGGGTGACCAGAAGTCTATTTTCCAAATTTGGTGATTTTAGCTCTAAAACTGTGGAAGATATACATTTTCGCGATTTTGGGGGCGGGAGGGGGCGTGGCCCCAAATTTTTTCCGATCTTTAGAGGGGGTGACAAGAAGTCTATTTTCCAAATTTGGTGATTTTAGCTCTAAAACTGTGGAAGATATACATTTTCGCGATTTTGGGGGCGGGAGGGGGCGTGGCCCCAAATTTTTTCCGATCTTTGGGGGGGCTGACAATAAGTCTATCCTCCAATTTTGGTGACTCTAGCTCTAAAACTGTGGAAGATATACATTTTCGCGATTTTTGGGGGCGGGCGGGGCGTGGCCCAAAATTTTTTGTCCGATCTTTAGAGGACTTGGCCAGAAGTCTACCCTCAAAGTTTGGTGGCCCTAGCTCTTAAAATGTGCGAGATATAGGCTTCCGTGTTTCGTGGGGGCGGGGTGGCTGGGGGCGTTCTAGTGGGCGTGGCCGGAAAATCCAGGACGCAATCTTTTGGGCTGGTCAGCCCTAGTCTAAATTCCAAATTTGGGGACTCTAGCTTCAAAATTGCGGGAAATATACACGTGTTATCGAATTGTGCATTCATGTATATCGATTTTCGCGATTACGGGGGCGGGAGTGGGCGTGGTCGAAATTTTGTTTCTGTAATCTGTAGAGGACGTCACCAGTAATATATATTCCAAATATGGTGACTTTAGCTCTAAAACTGCGGGAGATATAAGCATTTCAAATTAATTTTGGAGGGGGGCTGGTGGGCGTAATAATGGGCGTGGCCGATTAACCTAGGATCCAATTTTTTCGGGAGGTCACCAGCAATATACCTACCAAATTTGATTACTCTAGCTTCAAAATTGTGGGAGTTATTCACGTTTAATCGATTTGTGATTTGAGGTGTATCGACATGTTATCGATTTGCCAGCCTCCCAGTGGGCGTGGCATAAATTTGGAATAAACTTGATCTGAAGCAGATAGCTATAATCATAGCGCAAAAAGATTTCAAGAGTCTATCTAATATCGTTTCGGAAATACGTGCGTTCATCCAGACGGCCAGACGGACAGACGGACAGACGGACGGCCTGACGGACATTCGACAAAACCAATATACTATGAGTACCTTCGGTATCAGAGTATAAAAAATAACAATGACTAATAAAAAATCTACGAATTAGTTATGAGCTAAAAAATGGAAAATAGAGTTTCTTTCTATAGAAATAATACCAGAAAAATTGGATTATAATCAGCACAGAGTACTCGCAATGTTAGTACTAGTTAGTAGTACAACGGTTCAGATTAAGAGGGATAAAACTACGACAACAAAAGTCTAATTCTAGTTGGCTCATCAATAAAGAGGCTTCGATTTCGCCATTTAGTAATTGAACTAAAAATTTGGATCATCTATATGTAACATTAAGACTTAACAAGTAGGAAAAACCAAAAAGCAAATCTAAGCGTAATTGCAATAACATTTAGAATTTAATTGTTAGCATAAATAGCAATAGTTAGGCAAAATAGGCATTCAGCTCACTTAGAGTTGAATGCTTTAGTGGTAAATTCGATTTATGCAAGCAATTTGATGCCCTATCAAGCATTTTGTACGTTTAAATTATTCACTGCTTGATTTTTAGGCCCATCAAGCGAATTTCGGCGAAGAGCAACAAAATTATTCACAAACGAAATACCAAATGGTTTTTTTCGTGGAACTCTGCTGCTTTTTGGGCTATATCGAGATTTCTGTCCTGGCTACCCTTATCGTCCTCCCCCCACCCACCTCCTCCAGGACTCTACTGTTTTGCCTATGAATGGGCAGATAACTAGAGTGTTGCATATTTTCGCGGGCAGCGTTTTGAAATGCAGCAAACAGAAAACACTTTCGCCAGACAGTTCGTTAAGTGAGCCCAAGTACCGTTATTATGCATGCCCCCTCTTATGCCCATACTGAGCAGTTAGCATGTCGGCACACACACACACACACACACAATTGGAGCTGAACCACAGCACGTACTTTTAGTTCAGCTATAGCTTCTAGCGAGAACTGTAAGGGGGCTGGTCTGCCACTTAGTTCGCCATTTGGTTGCCAGCTTGGGTTAATGGACTAACCCCATCCCCACCGCCACCGCCACCCATTCCCTGCGCTCATTTCCTCCAGACATCATCTTCCTGTTGACTAAAGTGTTTCGGTCTGCTCTTGATTGACGTGATACGAAGACAAGCAACTCTAACTCGGACTGCCTCTTCTGCTCAGATCGATGGGCTGCTTCTGCTACAGGGATGTGTAGCAGGAGCTGCCACTGAAATTTGCGTGGCCCAAATCGATTAAGGGAGCAAGCAAGCCTCATGTGAACATCATACAAATAAAGCTCAGGTCCTTAAACAGACTAAAAATGAAACAAAACATGGCAAACAACAACAGCTTCTCAGCCAGTTTTGCAAAAATATACTTATGTGTATTCGATTCGATCTAGCCATCGTCCGACTGGCGGATATCAGAGACTATAGATAGAGACTTCAAATTTGATCAAGTTTGCTTCCTTTGTATCGATAACTCATCCCGTTCAAAAGTTATCGATCAATTTCAATATCAACCCAGTGTTTTTAGCCCATAACTTGCAAGTTATAAGAGCTAGAGGCACACCGAATTTTACTATCGTTTCACTAAAACCGTATCCATATTCCTCCCATTTGGTTTGAACACAAAAGTTGTTTAACTAATTAATTTAACTTGCCTTTGTGTGGGGCTCAGTGATGGAAACAAGCTAACTGCTTAAACTGCTTGCACTGCTTGCATTTTCACAAATAAGTAAATATGAATGAATTTAAGGACTGGGTTCAGGATATCACCTAGTCGGGCGCTCTTATTTTTTTTACCATCAAACTGGTTGCAAATGTAATTTAGACAATTTGAAGAACACATATTTCTTGCAATCCAAAATGCGTTACATTTTGCGTATAAATGGTAAAACAATTGTATAATGTTAGCTACACAAATACACACAATTCAAATGACCAAAACAATATCAAGAATATTTCGTTTGACAAACGCTTTTGTTTTGTGAATTTGAAATAATTTCGGAAGAAACAAAACGAGCAACAAAATCTGCTGGAAAGTATTTATTTACACAAGCCTTTTACAACAAGTAAGAGTGCTCTAGTCGGGACTGCCCGACTAGGAGATACCGTGAACCCAGTTCTGACATCCATTCATACTTGCCTAATAGTGTGCATACATACAAACACACCACACATTACTGCAAGCTGTGAAAACGGTTTAAGCAGTTATCTTGCTTTTTCACTGAGCCCCACACAATGGAAAGTAAAATCTTAAATAACTTCTGTGTTTATTGTCCGATCTTTTAAAATTTGTAGGACATAACATTGGCTATAAAATGTGTGACCAAACCAAATTGCAAGGTCATACCTTCAAAATGAGTTTTTTGAATTTTTGGGCGAATTGGGGGGTGGTATCCAAAAAGTGAAAAATTTGTTACATGTGTATGCTATTCGAGATTCATGCCAAAATAGGGGCCTCTAGCTCATAACTTGTAAGTTATAGCACAAAAACGCTGGTCTGAAATCGAAATTTATCGATAACTTTTGAATGGGAGGAGTTATCGATAAATTTTAATAAACTTGATCTGTCCCGGGATTACGAGAACTTATATTCCAAATATGAAGTCTCTAGCTCTTGTAGTCTCTGATATCCGCGTGTTCATACAGACAGACGGACGGACGGACGGACGGACGGACATGGCTAGATCGACTCGGCTGTTGATACTGATCAATAATATATATACTTTATATGGTCGGAGATGCTTCCTTATGCCTGTTACATACTTTTGCACAAAACCATAATACCCTTTTACCCATTTTTAATGGGTTCAGGGTATAAAAATATATTAAATGTACGATATGAGCTGGCCACAAGTTAAATATGGTTTTGGGATGTGAAGCAGATGCACTGCTACTGCTACTGATACTGTCCGATCTGACAGTTTGAAATAGTGCTGCAGCAGCTGCTGCTGCTGATGTATCTGATGGATGCATTTGTATCTGCGGCCGCTGCAAAGCTGTTTGCTTAGCTTGCTCGGTTGATTAAAGGATTTACAACGGTCCTTGCTGTTTGCTGTTTGTTGCTGCTGCTGATTAAACATAATTTATGTTGCTCCAAGTGGCGACCATTAGCGCTACAGTTGCTTCCAGTCGCCCAGTTGCCCAAGCGCCAGTCGCCAGCTGCATGATAAATGCCTCGCATTAGCGAGCCATCCGCGCCAAACAATAAATATCCCCTCCCCCCAATCCCCACCCGTTACTGCCAAGGGTGGGGGCCAGCTGACTGAAGGTATTGACTCGCAAGTCCAGCTGCTGAGCTGATCGGACGTTTGCTTAATTTCGCTGCGGGAATTTTAAATCATCTTTAAATTAGGGTCATGCAAACTCAATAAACCAAATGCGGAAGTGGAAGTGGTAGTGGAAGGGGGCTCAAACGTAACTGACTGCTTGGGGATTGCCCTCTGTGTGTGTGTGTGTGTGTGTGTGTGTGCAGCAACAACTCAATTAGCGGCACACACACTGGAGTATAGGAGTGTATATATACATACGTTGAATGCGCCACACACATTTGCCACAATTTGGCAAACAAATCACGTAGGAGCTGCCGTTGCCTCCACTTTGCCCCCTCTTTGCCACCACCCTTCGCTCCCTTCTGCATCTGCAGTCCTACACAATGTGAACACTGATGCTTTGCTTTTGTTATTTCATTTTTGCTGATTTCTCCCATTGCCGTACACCCTCTGATGTCCGACACACGAATGCACAAAATAACTGAATTTGTCGTGTTAGTAGTTGGCTCTTGCATAGGAAACAATGTAATAAACTTGTTGTAACATACTATATATGAATTACTATAGCTATATACCTATACCAATACCTATCCTATACCTTAACCTATTCCCATACCTATCCTATACCTATACGTATTCCTATAAATTAACCTATACCTATCCTACACTTATACCTATACCTATACCAGTTCATATACCTTTACCAGTACATATACCTATACCTGTACATACACGTATACCTATACCTTTACCATTGCATATACCTGTACCTCTACCTGTACCTATATGTATACCTATCCTATAACTATGCCCATATCTATACATATATCCATACTTATCCTATACCTATACCCATATCTATACTTCTACCTACACCCATATCAATACATACAACTATTCCCATACCTATCATATACCTTAACCTATTCATACTTATCATATACCTATACCTATCCATACATATACCTATACCTGTACATATATGTATACGTATACCTATACGTATTCCCATACCTGTACATATATGTATACCTATCCTATACCTATGCCCATACCTATCCTATACCTATAATTATACCTATACCCATATCAATAAATATACCTATACCCATACCTATCCTATACCTATACCCATAACTATAGCTATATCCTTACTTATACCCATACATATATATATATAAACCTATAGTTATACCTGTACCTATATGTATACCTATCCTATACACTTACCCATAACTATAGGTAAACCTATACTTATACCCATACCTATTCCTATACCTATACGTATACCTGTCCCTATATGTATACCTATCCTATACCTAGACACTTACCCATACCTGTATCCATACCTATCCTATACATATACCTTTACTGTATGTATGTATATACTCTGTAATATGCTGAATTGTGCTTGTAGCCTTTGTGTCAGTTGGTTACACTGACCAACAAGGATATCGATATGTGGAGATCGCATGTTATCGAAGGTAGTTGAGTTAGTTCGTCTGTAAGTGTTTGTTATCGTAAGTCATCATCCATGAATTAGTATACGTTTAAGTTCACTGAAGTACAATGTATAGTATGAAAATCGGAGACGAAAGAATGTAACTATTATTTAAATATTTAATAAACTGCTTCGGGATGAGTTAGGTATGATCAGACATCTGACCAAATGGAACATATCATAGAATATATTTATATGTAAATGCTCATTGTTATACTCTTTCGAAGAAAATAGTATATTAAGTTTGTCCTGAAGTTTGTAACGCATAGAAGGAAGCGTCGGAGACCCCAAAAGTTACTGCCAGTATGCTTAGAATGACAATACAAATTGATCTAGCCATGTCCGTCTGTCTGTCTGTCTGTCTGTCTGTCTGTCTGTCTGTCTGTCTGTCTGTCTGTATGTATGCAAACTAGTCCCTCAGTTTTGAGCTATCGCAATAAAACTTTGCACAGACACTTATTATTCCAGGGGACAGCACATTGGTCGGAGCTGGCCGGATCAGAATACTATATCTTATAGCTGCCATACAACTCGAAATCGGTTTTGGCCATATATCCCATGTTTTTTAATCTATCGCGATGAAACTTTGCACCGATACTTATTATTCAAAGAGACATCACCTTGGTTGGAGCCGGCTGGATCGGATCACTATATCTTATAGCTGCCATACAACTCGAAGTCGGTTTTGGCCATATATCCCATGTTTTTTAATCTATCGCGATGAAACTTTGCACCGATACTTATTATTCAAAGAGACATCACATTGGTTGGAGCCGGCCGGATCGGATCACTATATCTTATAGCTGCTATACAACTGGCAATGAATTAAATATTCTTAGAACAAAAAAAAAAATGTTACGCGACAAAACGATTTTGTACAGCTTATGAAATTTCAGTGGTGCAGTCGGCAGAGTGAAAATTGCCTATTGGTTCGAAAAGAGTATAAAATCTTCGGCACGCCGAAGATAATCCTTCCCCACTTGTTTTAAAATGTTTTTGAGCAATTTAAAAATTTGTTTAAAAATCGCATGACCTTTTAGAACATATAAGATTATTTCTGAATTATTGCTTATATGACATATGACTGTTCTAGGCTCTTTAATTCCAAGTCTGATGACTTACTTCAATATTATATTTGATTTGATTTGTTGCCTTTCTCAATGTGTATTGGTAAGGCTAAGACTTATGATGCTTTAAGTATTCTGGGGTCTGTATTCTGTATTCTGGATGCTCTATTGTTATTTAAAGCGATGTTGAAGACTGTTGCCTTCTATTGTGACTATGGCCGAGATTCATCGAATTATTCGAGGTATTCTCTTGTTTTTCTCTATTGTTTATTGCTGGCACAAAAAATTTACATTTGCCTTCATTATGCTCGGGCATCGAAAAATGCAAATTTACCGTTGCTATGCAATTTTAAATGCTTTGCTTATCGCATCGTTTCACTCGCTGTCTTTGTTCTCCGCTCTTTTCCTCTCTCTCTCTCTCTCTCTCTCTGTGTAGAGTTTGTCTGTCGCTTGCATAGTTTATGCATATGCATGAGCTTAGAGTGAAAAGTGGGAGTGGCAACGCCACCCCGCGCCCCGTTTTTAGTCACGACTGTGGCCCTCATGAAAATTATCGACACTTAAAATGTTGCAAGCGTCGCTGGATTTTTGTGTCCTGCAAGGATATTCTCGAGCCTGGCGCTTATGTAATCTTAATGTTTATGCAGCTTATGCTTCATAAATTCGCCGCACGACAAAAGAGGAGGGCGCCAAAGGGGAGGAAGGATGTCAGCGGGACACAAGCGTCTGATGTCTTTGTCTTCCGGTGCGATGGCCGCCATTTTGTGCGCTTTTGCTTTAACTTCCGCTGCGCTGTGCCATTTGTTTATTGCCCGTTTTCATTGCTTCATTTGCCCCCTCCCCGCCCCACTCCACCGCCCTGCTCTGGCTGATGAAAATATTTTTACGACAAGTTTTTCGCGAAGAAGATTTGCAACATTTGCAGAAAAGCAGCAACAAACGGAAGTTGTACGAATCAGCGCAAAATGAGCAGCAGCGGGTTGGCTGGGAATGGGGGCAGCTCAAATGAAACGCACATTTTGGCCATAAAACGCTTAACGTTCATATACCCGAGCTACCTACCCAACCGACCAACCGACCAGCCACGCCCCTCCGCCTCCAGCAGCCGGAAGTTGTCATGTTTTATGTTAACATCAGCGCCAGAGCAAATGGTAAAGAGCAGCGGAAGCAGCAGCAGCGGAAGGGGGGCTGAGGGGCAATGTTACAATGTTGTGTGTGTGCAGTGTGTGTGTGCTGTGTGTGTGTGTGTGTGTGCAGCGCTCTGCCTGCCACTCACACTCATGAATTTTGCATGCGCCAGCAGAATTGCAAAATTATAATTAGGCAAACTGAAACTGAAAATGAAACCGAAGCGTGTTGCAAATAACAACAGCAACAACAGAGAGAGAGAGAGACGAATAGGGTAGATAGGGACACTGGGCAATAACTAGCATCTACTACCTACGTGTGCTCCTTTCCAGCTTTCCAGCTGGCAACTTCAGTGTTTGAAGTCCACGCACGTTCGCGCATAAAGTTCATTTTATTAGCTGACGTTTCGCACTCCTCGCTATCGCGCTCACTCTCTCTCTCTCTCTCTCTCTCTCGCTCTCTCTCTCTCTCTTTTTGCATTCTGCTGTCATTGCTAATCGGCGGCTCCTGTTGTGCGTTCGATGCGCCAGCAAACAGTGTGACCAGCCAGCTGCCAGCTGTCTAATATTTCTCTCAACGAACTCCAAAGATTCAAGGAAACTTTAAATGTAATATGAACGCATATAATAAAGTTATATTTCGCAAAATTAAGTGCTTTTTAACTGTTTGACTGACTTCAGATAATTTCTTTAGCACGCCATTTACCTATCCAGCAAATCTCAAATTGAATCGCTCCATATAACCAGCAGCTATAAAATGAAACTATTAAAAACGCTGTTAAAAGTGTTAGTGCTTTCTGCACCTATATATATATATATATATATATATATATATATATATATGGTTATATATGTATACATATATATATGCATGATACTTAAAAGCGGATTATCAGAATGGGTATAGTATAGGTATAGCCTCCGTTGTTATTTTCTATCGCAAATAGCTGATTCACTTTTAGCTAAGCAGTAAAAAAATCACCTCTAACACTGGCTAAATTGTCAACATTCTAAAACGAGGGACAAATCAATGTATAGCTTAGGATCATTATCCAAAAGCTTTAAAAATATACCTATATTTCTCACTGGGAACTTTAGGCTTGGATATAGATTGACAATATTAGCAAATATTTAGATATCTTATATATTGCTGATACTATAATAATATATAATAAGACTTGTTTGAATCTTATCTTTCGCCTAATGCCTCGCTGCATCTTGGTAGAAACTTCTGGCTGACATTTGAGAAGCTTAATAGCAGACGTAATTGTTAAACTGATTACATATTTTACTTCATATTTTCATGTGACACACAGCCTACTACAATACTACAGAAAACATACAGTTGTATGTCTTAAGACTTGTCCACCGAATACACTCAAAGAAACTAGTATGAAATCAATCCAGACATGATCTCTAAAACTGTTTTCCAACTATTTTGATATTTTCAAAACGTTATTATCATTTACTAAATATATTTTATTGAACATTCTAGTAAAACTTTTAGTTTAGCAAATTTATATATTAATTACAATTGATTTATATTTGAAAACAAGAATTAAAAAAGAAATGAGAACCTCGTTCTCCCGTTTGTCACTGCGTCACTTTACCACTTACGCCACCAAACCGTTTCGATGATCGATGACAAAATCGCTTGAAGAGCAGACTGTTAAAAACTTACTTGCGCTTGACTTTGTTTGCTCGGTAACACCTGTTCTTGCAAATTATTTAATGACGCATATCTTTGCTATTTATGAGTAAATCGTTTTGCAATTTGAAACATTAATGAATTATTGGGATTTTTCAAGTATACAAGGAGATTGAATGCGATAGCTTTGAAAACATCGGTTATATGGCCAAAACCGACTTTCATATACATGGCAGCTATAAGATATAGTGGTCCGATCCAACCGGCTTTGACCAATGTGCTGTCTCTTTAAATAATAAGTATCTGTGCAAATTTGCATCGCTATAGCTCAAAAACTGAGGGACTAGTTTGCATACATACAGACAGACAGACAGACAGACGAACATGGCTAGATCAATAACGTATTATATGTAACTTCTTCGAAAAGAGTATAACAAACAAACATACAAGCAAACAGATAGCTATGCTAAAAATTACTTAATTTACATATCTATTAAAATTTAAAATTTGATTTGCCTTCTATCTATATTCAAATATACTTAGACATTGTGTTTAAGTTATATATCACTAGAACTATTTTATAATAGTTTTGTTTTATTATTTTTTTTGTTGTTTTTCATTCGATTTTTTTGTTTTTTCTTATATTTTGTGTTTAACGTATTATATGTATTTATTCTATTTTTCAGATTATACTACATACATATATAACAGGAATGAATTGATATGTGAGATCTTTAATTGTTATTAATTTTTGTATTCTATTCAAATTACTCACACTTGGTCACACTGTTCCGTTGTGGCCTGATTAGCAAAGTGCGAATTTGGCTGCTTTTCTTTTCTTATATTTTATTTTATTTGGTTTTGTTTTTTGTTTTCGTGCAGCTGAAAGGTTTGCCTTTGCTTGTGCGTAATAACTTTTAGTTAAATGCCACGCCCCTTGCGAGGCGCAAACAAATATTCAATTGCAAATGGCCGACAGGACGAAGGCAGGGACACAAGGCACAGCGCACAGGACGCGTTCAAATTGCAAATTGCGCTCGTTTACAAGCGAAATAAATGCGCGCGCCCCCCATTAGGCCCCCACCCCCACTGGCTGTACTGCCCCTCCCGGCCACACCATTTGGCTGGTTAGAAAAATGAAGCGTCGTGCCGCAAAAGACAGGCAGGCTCTTGGCTGTGGCATTTTTGTGTTGCGTGCCTTTCTTATTTGGTTGGATGGGGGCACATAATTAGATAAGCGGCGCAACGTCTAGCCAAGCCCCGTAATAAACCCACCCCGCCCCCCTCCATCCATAACAAGTACGCCCCTGCTGTCCGGGCCAGACATTGTCACAACAAGCCGTTGACAGATGGCGCGTCATAAAAGAAGAAGCAGCAGCAGCTACAGCAGCAACAATGTGCCACAAAATGTCTGAGGTTAAGGCCAGAGGCGCACCTGGGTCAGGGGCGAGGGGTTTGGAATGGGTGGGGGGGGGGTTGAATGCGTAGCAGTTTGGGGCAGGCACAACATGCAATTATACGCAATCAACATAAATCATTCAAATTGCCACGGAAAAAGCGAAATGTACACTTTGTATGTGGTCGAGCGGCAAAGTAAAAACTGCCGGCAGGGAGAAGCGTTGAGAGAGAAGCAAAGGCCGAAGGCGGAGAAGCAGAGGCTAATTTGCAATTGAAATGCCAAAGCAAAGACAAATTTTGGGCCAGCACAAAACACAACAGAAGAGAAGAGAAGAGGCGCAGGACAACACAAAATGTGGCACGGCCGCATTACGCATACGCCGCGTTGTCAACAATTTAGCTGCTGCTGCTGCTGCGTGCGTTTGTGTGTGTGTTGTGCTGTGCTGTGCTGTGTGTACCTGCCTGAGCTGATAAATGCGACAAAGGCACGTGAGCCGTGAGAAGTCAAGTCAAGTCAAACCAAGGCCACACCTGTCCAGCCGAAATGTCTGAATGTCAATGCCAGCCCACAAAATAGAAAGCCACAAATGTTAGCCAACTCGCGTATGCGGCATATTGTGACCCAATCTTGATGAACTTTGCTGTATGTATAGCTCTTATAGAACTTAATAAAAGCACGACTTCAAGCCAAAACACGATGAAATCAATAAAACTGTAATGATTATGAATAGATGCGCGCTCAAGAAGAGATACATATATTATCAAACTAAGCCGCACAAGAAGTCTTCCGTACCTTATGTAGCAACTATATAAGTACTTTAATTTTAAAAGGCGTGGACGGGAAACCAGGTCGCGACCTTACGGAGAGGTCAGCATCAATCTAAATTTCAAATTTATCAGAATTGTGCTATCGATTTGTGCTTTCGGGTATATCGATTTGCGCTCAAGAACAGATATATTATCAAATTAAGCCCAACAAGAAGTCTTCCTTACCTTAGTACAAATGTAGCAACTATATAAGTACTTTCATTTTAGGACATTTTAGAAGGCGTGAACTTGAAATCGAGATCGCGACTTTAAGGAGAGGTCAGCATCAATCAAAATTTCAAATATATCGAAATTGTGTTATCGATTTGTGCCTTCGGGTATATCGATTTGCGCGATGGCAGGGGCGGAAGAAAGCGTGGTCGGCAAATTTGCTCTGCAATCCGCGAGTCGACGTTGCCAGTAAAATATATTCCAAATATGGTGACTTTAGCTCGAAAGCTATGGGAGATACAAGAATTTCCAATTATTTTTGGGGGGAAGTGCTAGTGGGCGTGACCGCGAAATTTAGCATTCAAATTTTGGGAAGGTCATCAGCAAATTTAATGACTCTAACTTTCAAATTGGGTGAAATATTCACGTTTTTCCGATTTGAGATTAGCGGAGTATCAACCTGTTATCGATTTGTAAGTCACCCAGTGGGCGTGGCACAAAAATCTTAGCACTTTATCTGCAGCAGATAACAACCCATATAAGAGTCCAAGTTTTCAAGTCGCTATCTTCAATAGCGTAAAAAAAAAACTTCATTCAAACAGACGGACAGTCTGTTCCAAACTCAATATACTATGATTAACACAAGAAGCAACTTCATAGTGATCTGAAAAGTAATTGCAAATGTGATATGAAAGAGAAATAGTTTAAGAATTAGAAATCATATTCAAATGTTTTCGTTTATAAAAAGAATAAAAAGCATAAAATTTGCTTACATAAGCTGAAAATACTTACCAAATTGCTAAAGTCACATGGAATTGATAAATAAATGAAAAGAGCAGTGTCAGTATTGTGTAATATATTTTAGTTCCATATCATTATTGAATTTTGTGTGTGGACTGCTCGCATAAAGTTTGACTTAAACGTTTTGGAAACAAACTCGAAATTGCTCTCAATTTTATAGATTTTAAAAGGAAGTAAAATTTTGTTCAGTGTTTCTTGCAAATTGTGAATGAGTTGTGTTAAAAGTGCGATTGGCTCAACGGGTCAACAGTAAATGCTGTACATAAATTTGAATACATATGCACATGCGAAATTTAATATCGAAACAATTTCACTGGGGTTGTGGGTGAAGGGTGGGGGTGGGGGTGGGGGTGGGGGGCGTCTTGTGTTTCCGTGATCGTTGGGAATGTTGGGAAAGCTGCAACTATGAATTTGAGGACAAATTTGCACTTTGCACAAGTATAATGCGAAGTCTACTTGTTGTTGTTGTTGTTGTTGTAGTTGTAGTTCTTGCAGTTCTTTTAGTTCTTGTTCTGGATCTTGTTTGTCTGTTTATCGTTGTTATTTTTTTTTGTATGTTTGCTTCGCTCAAATCAAGTCAACGGTTGAAGAATGTTGAAGCTTAAGAACAATACGAGTGGTTGTTTGTTGTAGAAGATTGTCAGTCAAACAGACTGGGCTCCAGGTCTTCCACTGGCACACCGAAGATGTGCGTCAGCGTCAGCTGTGTATATGAAATGACAGCGGAGGGGCACAGTCCGAGTGCCTCCTCCAGGGTGACCCACTTGGAGATCTCATCGCCCGGGCAGACCACATGCATATAGACAACGTCCTCGATTACGGCATGGCTGATAATGGCCATGGGACTGCTGCTGCCATTGGCATTGGTCAAGGTGATCGGATTCAGATTGATAACCATCTGCACAGACACAGACAGAGATAGCAATAGCGATAGCGCGAGAGAAAGAGAGAGAGAGAGAACGAATTGCAGGATCAGTGAGAAGAACCTTTGATGACCACTGACCTTAGCTTATCTTGCGAGTCTTAAGTTTATTGAAGTATCCAGTCCTCCAGGATTGGTCGTCTCCCTCCTGCTGCCTCTTTAACTCTTTATGTGTGTTCGCGACTTATCTCCTTGCCCTTGAGGGAGTAGTTGCTCTTGCTGCCTTCTCAGGTAGCCTGCAATTTCGCCTGCAATCTCGTTGAAAATTTACGATTTTCTATTTTTGATGTGTAGATTATAATTTTTTTAATATATGTTAAGCTAAATTCATGAACCCAGCCTGACAGACAATCCCCAAAGGCAACCTAGTCTCAGCTGACTAATAACTCTCCCTTTCAATTTCTCAATGTAAAATCAAACATAGCTATGTCACATAAGTTTTTGTGTCTCCCATAAGCCATTTATTCTGCAGTCTGCAGTCGGTTAATAAAGTTATATGTCACTTTTACATTCGAATGTTAAAAAGTTGTGATTCAGATAGCTTTTATCAGAAGCATAGTGATTTTGGCTGCTAAAAGTACATTGTGGAAACGAAATTTCATTATTGACCTTATCTGATAGATAGCATTTATTGGGATATGGACGAAACGGCTTTCAGTTTTCAATGATCTGTTGATAGATTATTATTATAAGCAACTCACAAAAAGGAAAAGGCATAATCTCATACAGAAAAGCTAACCTTTCCAGATTCACTTTTGCTCTACCATTATTATAACAGCCACAAGCTATTAAGAATAAATCTATATTTTGGTTTTGAAATGCTAAAATACGCTGAATACACAGACACAAAAAAATCGAGAAAAAAACATACATAAATAAAATGAACTTTTCTTCGGATTTTATATTAAAAATCAAAAATTTAAATCTGAATTACCGCATGTTGGGTTTTCAACTAAAGCCAAGCCACAATAAGACCCTAAAGTTATTATAAATGCCTTTCAAACATAGTTTTGTCAAAATTGATACGATTTTTGATCCAGAGGCAGTTTTGATCATGGGTTGGGTTCAATATTAGATCTACATTTAAATCTGAAGTAAGATAAGGCTCAAGTTAAGGGCTACCAAGTACCTAGAGATACCTTTAAAACATTTAAATCTTCCATAACTTTGTCAAAACTCATCCGATTTTCGATATGGAGCTTTGATCATAGTTTGACCTCTACATCTTTTCTGCATTTAAGTCTGAAGCAAAGTTTGGATCTATCCAGATGGTCGACCATTAACAAAATATTGTAAAGACTGAAAATCGTTACAGTTTTGGTATTTTATCACTTTATCACTAAAAATCATTAACATTTGTAGATGTGTATGATATTCGAGACTATACATAATAAAATGTAGCCTCTAGCTATTATAACTTTTAAGTTATGGCCAAAAAACACTGGTCTGAAATCGAAATTTATCGATAAATTTTAAACGGGACGAGTTATCGATTAAATGAAATAAACTTTATCTGTCCCGGGGTTACGAGAACTTATATTCCAAATATGAAGTCTCTAGCTCTTGTAGTCTCTGATATCTGCGTGCTCATGCAGACGGACAGACGGACAGACAGACAGACAGACGGACAGACGGACAGACAGACAGACAGACAGACAGACAGACATACATAGGTAAATCGAATCGGTTGTTGATACTGATCAAAAGTATATATACTTTATATGGTCGAAGATGCTTCCTTATGCCTGTTACATACTTTTGCACAAAACCATTATACCCTTTTTACCCCTTTTTAATGGGCTCAGGGTATAAAAATGCATTTTAGTGGGTCAAGTTTGAGAGGGTCAAGTTTCCAGTGCCACTTAAGCTTATTTCTCGCTTAGCCCCTCCCAATCGAATATCTATGAATACATAACATAGGGCTCCATATTGCTTCAAATAGTTTACGCATCTGACCGCACAGCTGACATTGTCACTTCCGTCGAACCGAGCCGAATGCTTTAGCTTTGTCGATTTCATGTGACATACAGAATAGTAGATGTGCTATATCGAGCTTTATTTGATTTCCGAACATTTGTACGGATTACAGCATTACTCTCTTGCGCGCACGCAAGCATAATTTGGGTTCGACTTTCTGTGGAGGACTTTGCAAGTTCTATGCAATTTGAAAGCTGCCGCAAAAGTGTTCTTAACTTTTCTATTATTCAATTCCATGCGAGTTGCTTTCTCCACATACGAGTCCCCCCCTCTCTCTCTCTATCGCACTCTCTCTCTCTCTCTCTCTCTCTTTTTTCTCAACATGTTGCTTATATGCACTTGACAGTTGCCACAAATTGCATCCTTAAAATGTTCAACTTTATTTCTCTCAACATTGAATCAAAATCGATGGCCTGGGAGCAATTGTTTCCAGTTTGATAGTTGCTGTTGCTGTTGTTGTTGCTGCCAGTTGTTGGCAGTTGTTGTTGCAATCGGCAATTAGCCAAAGACAACAATGGTGAAGCAATAAACATTCTCTGGTAAAAGTCAGCATCAAAGCGATGGGATGGAAAGGATGTGTTGCTTGAAGGATGAACTGGGGATCTTTGTGGGTGCTGTCTGTGTGTTGCTGCTGCTGCTGCTGCTGCCAGCAACAAATGAACTGAACAAATGAAAGTCACAGGACGAAGTTGTCGACATGGCAATAGCTGCAGCTGCCACGCCCCCTTCCCCTTACACTTTAGCCCGCCTGCAAGCAGCCAACTCCGCTGTGTTTAGCGCTTTATTTATGGCGGCAAATGCAGCGCGTAAATCACAAACACACACAAACACACACAACACACACACACACACACACGCACACTTTAGAGCCTTGGCACAGGACCCAAAGCAATTAAACTGCAGTGTGCGGCATATGGGGGGACGTTTGGGGAGGCGGGGCTGTGGGCGTTGCTTATGCAACGACAGCGACACAAACAATCAAACGGAAATTAATTGCGGAATGTGTGAAAAGTGAAAGCCGAAACGCCCACAAAAGCTATATCAGGATAACAGGATACAGGCTGACGAGGAGAGCGCTTCATAAATGAGTTTGCCACAAGGGAACCTGAGATGCATTCGACAACGATATGAATAGCATTTTAAAGGTCATTCATGAGACAATGGCTCAAGGATCTGTGAAATAATTGTTATCATTTGCCACGCTATGAACCATATGAAAAACTATGCAAATATAATTTATCAAATAATGACATATAGTAATTATATATAGGTATTAGGTAAAAGAGCGACCCCAAGGGAAAAGCTAATAAACTACTTGTATAAATACAGATTGTAATTAGAATCGAAATATATAGATCATATAATCGCAGCACTATAATATCTAATATAAAACTCGATGAAGTTGCCACTAAAGGTAGCAGAAAACTTGTTTAAATAAAATATACAAATTTTTAATAAAACAAGTGGGAATAGATTTACGTTTACTTTGGCAACTGCACCACTGAAATTTTATATGCTGTAATAAATCGTCTTTTCGCGTAACATTTATTTTGTTGTTCTAAGAATTGGTATCTTACGAACTTAAATTTTATAGTGGACCGATCGGGCCAGCTCCGACCAATGTGCTGTCATTTTGAACAATAAGTTTCTGTGCAAAGTTTCATCGCGATAGCCTTAAAAACATGGGATATACATATGGCCAAAACCGACTTCGAGTTGTCTGGCAGCTATAAGATATAGTGGTCCGATCCGGCCGCTTTCGATCAATGTGCTGTAATTTTGAATAATAAGTCTCTGTACAAAGTTCCCTCGCGATAGCTCAAAAACTGAGGGACTAGTTTGCATACATACAGACAGACAGACAGACGGACATGGCCTGATAAATTTGTTTTGTCATTCTAAGCATAATGACAGTAACTTTTGGGGTCTCACAAACTAAATATACAATTTTCTTTGGGAAGAAAAGTATAAAGTAGCTTATATTTAGGAAATTTATAAATAATAGTTTTTTCGCACCTACTTTTATCCAATTAATACTATTATTTACTATTAAATTAGATGAGACACAACAATCGAATATCCAAAGATTGAAAAGTTGTGTTGGGTAGTGAGTAGTTTAATATCAAATAATGGAATTTGGTTAGTTGCTAATACTGCGTGACTAAACACATTTGGTAGCCAAAAGTCTCTTTAGGGTGACCCCAAAAATGAACATAGCAAACGTTTGGTGCTCCAACCTTACAAGCGTTCGTGATGGAATCATTTGTCGAGTCATTTGGTAGCAACTGATTTTCGATATTCGATGCGCCAAATGCCAGGCAACAGCTGCCACACATCATGGGGCATGCCCCTTCTCAATTCAACTCTCCTCTCCCCTCGCCTCTCTCGCTTACAGCCCATCACCCTTTGGCTTGTCCTTTGACAAGTCTTAATTAAGACATCGTTACGCGCCATTTTCTGTGCTCTGCTGATAGGATGACAATTGAAGTTGTTCGCTTCACACACACACACACGCACACACACACACACACACACACACGCACATATGTTGCCCACTCATGAATGGTGCCGGGGGGATGTTGAACTGGCAGTCGGTAGCTGAAGCGTTTCACATGCATAATTAAAATTGCATGACTTTGAAGGCAGGGGGGACGCGGACCATGGAAAGGGCAGTGGCTGCTGGAATGGGAGATGGTGGGGGTGGGGATGAGGGAGCAAAGGGTGGGCCCAACAGTTGTCGTTCAGCTTATAATGAGCCGCCTCGCTGGAGCGTCAAATGCGTTAAATCTTCATGAAATATTTGACAGGCGATGCCAAGACAGAGAGACACACAGCGGAAGACAGAGAGAGTGAGAGAGAGAGAGAGGGCAAGAGTCGGGATTTGGTTGGGACATCCATTGCCTTGGTTACACACCGACTTGGCTCCACATCCTGCCAGCACATCCGCATAGCTGGCACATCCGTCGCATCATCCGCTGCGCTGCGCCTTGGTCCTTGCATCCTTGCATCCTTGCATTCTGGCATTGTGCCTGCCCTTCACTTGCCCCCTGCTGCTGCCTGCTGCTTGCTGCCAGGTGCCTGGTGGCAGCCAAGCGTAAGATATTGGCAACCACAATGCAAACGCTGTGGCAGCACAGTCTGAAATCTGCCTCATACGCCCCGTTGGCCGTCGCCCGTCGCCCTTCCCCAGCTGCCATTGCACACACTTCATAATGCACGATAGCTGGCAATTTATTGCAATGACGACGACAAGTTTAAGCCAGGGTTAAGCACCGTTCAGGCCCACAATGCTTGCCCAACCATCTGGCGGTAAAACATTTGCTGCAAATTCAACGTTTTTTTACCTCTGTTCAACCGAAGATTCTTTGCCAAAGCTAACTGCTCCTAAGGAATATATAGTGTTCCTAACTATGACCTTACATGGTAATCTAAAGTAGCTCTTCTTTAATACAACTAAATATTCCTTAGCTGAAGCAACTGTTTCTTGTTTCTGAAAGTAAGTGAATGACGTAAAACTAACCCTGTAAAACTATCAGCTACTTTGTTCATAGAGTTGACTTATGTTCCTAGGGTGCAATAAATGTTCCTCAGGTCAACAGCAATAAAAGGGAAACCGGAAATGTCTATCGATATATATATATATATCGATATCAAAACCAATAGATCAGCGTATGGAAACAATTATATTAGTCAGCTACCTTTGCATTCTGTCATCCAACAACTGCTAAGTGCAAGAAGTTAAGCTTAAGAATATTTATACGTATATGTATACAGGATATCATTCAGTCGCTCATCCTAAAGCCTGTTGCCCAACACTTATCCAATGGCAGAGAGTGTTGATAAACACTTTAACTAGCTGCTGAAATGCATGTGCGAGTCTCTTTATTTAGTTGGCTGCACTATGCAAAAGAGACTTGGCATGCTGAGACGTGTCTGTGTCTGTGCTGTCGCAACTCCCCTCAGCACCTCCCTCCCCGTCGGCCGCCGCTCTGTTTGCACCTGCAGCTGCCTCCTATTTCTAGCACATTGGCAAAGGTCAGGCAGAACAAGTTCAACGACTGACACAAATATTTGCCAGGTTCACCTCTTTGTTATTGCTGCTCTGGGTCGGCGATTTCGGGTGGGAGCTTTCGGATGTCGGATGTCGGGTGTAGGATGTAGGATGTAGGAGATAGGGTGTCGGGCTTAGAGGCTAGGTCGCTCTCGGTTTGGCTAGTTGCAGCCACAGACAAAACAAGCGGACCGAGCGACAACACAGGCCAGCAGCAACATAAACAATTTATGCACAACGAGCTCCTCTATCAATGGTGCGATGCGGTGAGGTGGACCCAAGCGGGGGTGGGGCACCGAAAGGGTTGAGGCTTGGCTGCAGTTTGCCAACTTTTAGCTTTGCTTGTTAGTTTAGTGTAAACAAGCTAGCACGCGTAGAGTGGGCAGGACGGAAGGGGGGCATACAAGTAAAAACAAACAAAGGAAGAAAAAACGAGTAGGAGTGCTTTAGTCGGCAGTGCCCGACTAGAGTATACCCTGCACCAAGTGCTTACATGCAAAAAACGCTGATCTACAAGTTATCGTTAACGAATACGATCATTTATATGCCAGATGTTAAGTATATAGTATCATGGACAGGACGGACATGGCTAGATCGACTCGGCTGTTGACACTGATAAAGAATACATATGCTTTATGTATTATGAGATGCTCTCTTATGCCTCTTATATACTTTTGCACAACTTCATTATACCTTTTAACCCATTTTTAATTGCTTCAGGGTACAAAAAAAGAAAAAGTCAAAAGGAATATGCGCAGTTGGAGGGTGCGCGACTCGCAGATACCCTATCAAAAATCAGTATGTTTGGTTGGTTCATATAAATTATATCTAAAAATCAGCTCAACATTTTCCAGTCGAAAAAAACCCGATTTGAATCTACTTTCTCAACAGATCTGAGCTGCCTCAAACCATTTGAAATATTGAAATCTAGGCAAAAGTTAACGTAATAAACTATTCCGAAATAGAGATAAGATGCTTCAACATTCACTAGAAGACTAGATAATAACCAGTGGCTGAATTGTCTTAAGCAAATTTCAAATATTCAAATATCGAAAAATAATAATGAATAATTCGATTGTTATAAATGTAGCATATATATTTTATTATAAATATTTATATATTATAACAAATGCAAACATTAGGTTTTATAATCAAAGTAAATTTATTATTTACTGCAATATGGTAATATCTACTTACCAGATCAGATCAAAAGTCGATATACCCCACAGAGCCGCATGTGCTTTACAATGCCCTTTTTTAATCATTTTATGGTTATAGGGTATTTAAAAAAGGCAAAAAAAAAACAAAATGCTGCGGGTCATTTGAATGCATGATTGCAGGGGTTGGGTTTTTGAGGAGGGTGCATCAATGATAAGCAATGGACTGAAGCCGCAGCTAGTGCTGGACGGCGGTCAAAGAAGTCAACACGTAGATGAGGACCAGAAGGAGGTGAAGGAAAAGGAGGAGGTGGACCACAAAGAGGAGTAGGAGGTGAAGGAGGCCGGCAGGGGCAGGGGCAGAGTAGAGGGCCATTGGTAAATATTTAGCTCTCGGCTGCACTTGAGATTAACTTCTATACAGATGCACTCGAGTGTCGCATGTGTGTGTGTGTGTGTGTGTGTGTTTGTGTGTGTGTGAAGGCACAACACAAACACACTCAAAAGTGAAAATGGAAAAAGTTTCAATGGTTTTATCATGTTTACTTTTATTTGTGTCACTGAGTGGTTGTATAAGCCCCGGCGAGGACGCAAGCTCGGACCAGGACCACCACCATCAGCAGCAGCAGGACTCGCTGCCAATACACACCCACACACACACACCCAAACCGACTACGTATGTTCAACACACTCCAGGGAGATCACTGGCTGCAGTGAAGTGTTGCCTTGCCTCCCTGCATGCGCCCCTTGAGGAGAAATGACAGCGCTGGATTTCGATAAGGACAAAGGACACACAGCCATAGGAAGCAAAGGCAGAGTCGCAGCAGCGCCAAGGACAATGGAATGTGATACTCCTCGTGTTCGTTCTTGTCGCCAAAGTTCGCAGCTGCCTGCTTTTGCTGGTTAGAGTTGCACGCGTGTTCTATTTTCTATCGTGACACGACACGACACGACTTCATCCTGGTAATCAATACAATTAATGATGGCATTATTCTAGGCATTCCTCGATCCTTGCAACCAATTTGCATTTCAAAACACCGCAAAAACTTGACATTACTTTAACTTTATATTTTGAATTTAAATAATTCAAATATTATTTGTATTTTATAATTAAAGTTCAATTTTCTGTGCTGAGAATAAATAAAAATTGCATTGATATTCACAAACGTTCTTGATGAGTATTTTGTATAAAGAGAAGTGAGAACAAATTGAATTTATCAATGCTTTATATGAGACTCTAAATATATTCGCATTCCTACTTAATTACTTACTTTAAATTTAATAAATATTTAAATTGGTGATATTTTTAATATATAATTATATATCATTATTATTATATAAATTATATTATATTCTATAATTATTATTAGAAGAATTGCTTGTAAGTTTTACTGATAGTATTTAAACTATTAAATGCAAAAATATTAAAATATTAATATATATTTATTAGGAAAAGAGAGTAATGTCTACAATTTGAGTATATTATTATTATATTTTATATAATTTAATAATTAATTATTATATTTTATATAATATATTATATTCTATAATTCTTATTAGAAGAATTGTTTGTAAGTTTTACTGATAGTTTTTAGACTTGGATAAATATTAATTGTAAAAATATTAAAATAGTAACAATAATTCCTCTACTAGTTAAAATAACATGTTTTTAACGAAATGAGATTAATGTCTAAACTATGATTGGATAAATATTAAAATCTTAATATATGTTCATTAGGAAATGAGAGTAATGTCTACACTATGAGTATATTAAAGTAAATCTTAGTAATGTAGTTTTCAATGTTTATCTAAAGAAAAGTATTTTCTGAAAATAACGAAAATATCTTTATGTATAGTGTTGAAAGTTAAAATTCTATATATTCTAAAAAGAATTCAAATCAAAAACGATTTCAATTCGATCGTTTTTGTCTTTTGAAATATACGAATGAGGCGAGTGCTAAGAAGCGTGTTTGGTGCACCTTATTCGTTTTGACAGGTGCTCATCTCTATTATTATTTGGAGTTTGCCCAAACACAGCGACTTCGCTGAATGTCACTTGCCGGCAAAGCATCGAAGTGTGCATTGTGCCTATCTAACCCTACCCTGGCACTGTTTAATAAGCTGCTAAGCTGCAGGAGCAGACAGGCTCTCAATGATTTGGCACAGTTTATGATCCTGGGTAGAAGGAAACAAACAGACTGCTCAACTCACACTCTGGAGTGCAACTTGTTCGCCTTTTTACGAGACATGCTGCCGAGAAAAAGGCTTTCGCAAAGCGCCTTTTGCATTTTATTCACACAGCAAATGAACTTTCAAGCAGCAAATGTGGTACGTTGAGATTGCACAAGATTTCCTCAGTTAGTTCACGTGGAAATTGGAAAAGATTTAACACACTTAGCCCCACATATGTTTAGAGTCTGAGAGAGGTAAGGTTTTTGTATTTTAAATACTCACATGTAGGGTATATTCTAGACTTTCATAAAATGTGTAAGCATCAAGTGTAAATGAAAATGTCCTAAATCGAATATCTTTTTTAAAACACTCGAATTCTTCAATCCCAACCGATTTAAATGGGTAAAAAGGGCATAATGCAGTTGTGCAAAAGTATGTAACAGGCATAAGGAAGCATCTCCGACCGTATAAAGTATATATATTCTTGATCAGTATCAACCCTGTCCGTCTGTCTGTCTGTATGAACACGCGGATATCAGAGACTATAAGAGCTAGATACTTCATATTTGGAATATAAGTTCTCGAAGTCCCGGGACAGTACAAATTTGTTTAATTTTATCGATAACTCATCCCGTTCCAAAGTTATCGATAAATTTAGATTTAAGACCAGTGTATTCTGGCCATAACTTGAGTTTTAAGAGCTACAGGCACCACGTATAGTCTCGAATATCATACACATCTAACAAATATTACCCTTTTTGGATACCGAAAGTAAAAAACACTCATTTTTCAAAGTATGATCTTGCAATTTGGTTTGATGACCTATTTTATAGTCAATGCTATGTCCTGAAAACTTCACAAAAATCGGACACTAAACACAAGCTATTTAAGATGTACCTTTCCAAAGTGTGGGGTCTTGCGAAGAAGTTAGCCTGCTTAAACTGCACTGATTGCAGTATGTGTGTGTTTGTATGGATGTGCATTGATTGGTTAGTATGAATGAATTTAAGGACTGGATTCAGGGTATCTCCTAGTCGGGCACTCCCGCATAGAGTACTCTTACTTGCTTATAATTGAACAATTTAAAAAGCTACCGTGTAATTGTAGATTCCATTAAATCATTACCCACTTCAAATTGCTGAAATCGTTTTTGCCCATATATCCTGATTATTATAGAGTGTTCGCTCCAAAATCTGTATCACTGGACAAGGTATTTCCATTCAATAAAAAGTCCTACACGGAAATCATTCAACATTTTGCAAAATGACATTAACTTCGACTGCATTTGTGCCGCTTTTGTTCTCGCTGGAATTCTCGTTTTCGCTGTCGCACGAGCTCAGATTTCTCTTCTGGGCTATATTGGATATCACCCGCATAGTTGTTGTCGCTAATTAATGGAAAATATACCCGAACGTACACAAACACACACACACACACACACACGGACACCCCGCTTAGCGCCCATGCGATGCACGGTTCGCTTTTCTAGCAATTTCGCATTGATTGGCAGTCGATATTTTTGTTGTGTACCCTGTAGCCATCAAATAGTCGAGAAAGGCCATCATCAAGCCTATTGGTAGCTGATTGCCTTGTTTTTTTAATGTCATCTATAGCTATGTGGCACATAAGCTTATGCATCAGACAAAGTCTGCCATTAGCCATTTTAAATTAGTATTATTGCAACGTATTTCAAACTGGAAGACTAAGCTAAAATCAAGGCACGAGACATTAAGATGGCAGCAATCGGAAGTTGCATAGCCATCAGCTGGCAGTTTTTACTCATCCGACACATAGTGTGCTTATATGTAGGCTTAAGTTCCACATAGCACTTAACTGAGACATTGTGTTTGTGGCCGCTAAAAGTACATTGTGAATGAAATGAAATTTGCCTATTAGTGAGTTAATGTGACAGATAGCTTTTATTGGGGCATTGCAAAAGACGGCCCTAAGTCGAATTATATTTAAATATTTGTAGTTTACAGAGTATTTGCAAGTCGAGCATTCTCTTATAGAGCACTGGTTTGTTCGTGGCGTGTGTGCAAGCAAAATCCATCCTTTGTTTTTATCAGCCTTTGTGTTGCATTGCCTACTGCCACGCCCACACGCCCACCTCTGCCATTGCCCCCCCATCAGCCTGGTCTGCCATTTAAGTCGAGGGGTGCGACAAGTGTGCGATCAGAGATAAATGCGAGCACTTCCATTGTTGTCTTTTGATACAATGTTGCTGTTTGCTCTGTTATTTCATCTTTTGTTTGGCCTTTTATCAAGTAATTAGTTTGACATGACACTGTAGATACATACATATATAGATATGTGTGTGTGTTGCCAGAGGTCAGCTAAGAGCAGCTTAGCGATTGCCCAAGGCTAATTTTAATTGCTGTTTTAGTGCTTTAAGGTAAAAGTTTCTTGATCGATATAGATTAATCATACGACTAGTTCAATTTGTTAAAGCGAGAGCTATATTGCTTTCAGCTCTAATAAGACTCTATCTGGCTTGTGATTACTAGGGATTTTACATATATGTGCTTTTATTTACTTTATTTATTCAAAGTGTGCCTTTTTATTGCGGGAAAGCTTAACTGGATATATTATATTTAAATTATATTTGTACTCTTTTTGAAGAAAATAGTATATAAACTTTGTGCTCAAGTGTGTATTGCATAGAAGGAAGCGTCAGAGACCCCCAAAAGTTACTGCCAGTATGCCTAGAATGTCGAAACAAATTGATCTAGCCATGTCCGTCTGTCTGTCTGTCTGTATGTATGCAAACAAGTCCCTCAGTTTTTGAGCTATCGTAATAAAACTTTGCACAGACACTGATTATTCAAAGGGACAGCACATTCGTCGGAACCAATCTGATCGGACCACTATATCTTATAGCTGCCATACAACTGGAAAAAATATTTAATGTTTCAAAAGAAAATGTAAATTCATATGATATCAATTCTTAGAACAAAAAAAAAATAGATCTAACGCTATGAAACGAATTTTTACTGCATATGAGTGCTGCAGTTGGCAGAGTGAAAATTGTCTGAAGGTTCGAAAAGAGCAGAATGATTTATACACTTAAGCTAACAATTAGTTTTGAATTGTTATGGAAACAGAACTTTTTTAGTTGCCGCTTTCTGAAGTTGTGAACTTTATATCCTAAATATAAGCTGTTGTCACTGATACATGTGATAAGCTCATTGCTTTTACTTGAGGCATAAATAATAGGCAGAAAAACCAAAAATGTTGTTATTATAATCTCTAGAAAAACAAAATCAGCTCATTATCGTAACATGCAACCCAACTACAGGTACTATTTACCTATAATGGATTGTTTCAACTAGTTCCAGCTACCTTATTGTTTTTTTAAAAAAAGTATAGCATCGTTTAATGAAATATAGCAGACTTTTGTGGCCGTTTGTGAATCTAGTGCTGTTCATTTATGATTCTATTGAGTACACAAACAAGTCTTTCCTCGCTGCTCTAACAACTGTGTTTTCGTCTCATGTCGCTGGCACTTTTTACAACATTTGGTTGGAGCAAAGCTGCATAAAAAGCTCATTAAAACCGACTGAAAGCGAGAACGAGAACTTTTCGCGTTGAGTGCCTGCTGCAGCGCCCTCTCTCTCTCTCCCTCTGTCTCTGTCTCTCTCTCTCTCTCCCTTGCTCGCTCGCTCGCTGTATCACTATCTCGCTCCCCCTTGACATTCCTAGTCCATCGTTTTCCCTTTGCCTTTTGCCATCTTCTTTACAGTTTCCTTTTATCTGTACGTTTCGTTTGCTCTGCGCTTACAATTTTTAAGCGGATTTTTTCCTCTTTTTATACCCTGTATCAATTAAAAATATGCTGTAAGGGTGTAACTAACATAAGGTAGCAACTCTGACCAGATAAAGTGTATACATATATATTATTGTTCAGTATCAACAGTCGAGTCGATATTTGCCAAGTCTCTTTCATTTGACCGATAATCGTTTATCGTTCGTTATCGATATACCGATTTTTTTTACTATTATCTTACATATAGCCTACTGTTACTATTTTTAGTAACTTATACAATAGTGATCGATAAATTCAAATTCCTAAAATATAATAATACACTAAAGGAAATATTTATGCCAAAAAACTTGCACAACGAAGTTATTTGTGATGAAATTAACTATTGTTTCGGTCATGCCTACAGGATAAGTAACTGTGATTGTATGCACAAGGTAACTCGCAGTCGGGCACTCGCTCGCCTATAACACTCTTTTTTTATACAATTTTATTTTATCTTATTTCATTTCATTTCATTTTTGTGCCATTTGAACTTTTAATGTGCGTGCTGTGCCCCGTGTCCGAGTGCCTCTCTAAGCGCCTCTTTGCCGCCCAACGCACTCCCAGCTAGTGAGGGTACTCCTGCTTGCCCCCTCAATTTATTGCACACATTGCGATCCATTGCATTAAAGTTTAAATGCCACGCGCTGGCGAAACATTTCAATCAACGCGCACAGCACTCGCCCCCTCCCCAGCCCCAGCCCCACCCAGCCCTAAGCCACCAGGCCCCCTGAGTGCCCCATCCCGCCAACCCCCACCCCCAACTTGCTTAAGCCACGCCGAAACAGAGACGGATGCCAGTGCAATCGCACGCATTCCCTGGGCACCGATGAGTCTTCCACTTGAACACTTGAACTTTTGGTCAGTTGCATTTTCAACATCTTGTGTATGTGTGTGTGTCTCTGTGTGTGTGTGTGTGTGTGTGTGAGTGGGGGTATGTTGTGGGGCGTGGTTGTTGTAACAAGTCAAATGCACTCAATACGGGAAAACATAAGTCGATTCGTGCTGCTAAGTAAAACTTTTCCATTCAACAGCAACATCAAGAATTCGAATCGCATGCCAACACAACTACGCCCCCACCTCCCCAACCACCCCCTAAACCACCCCCAACCCAGTCGCTGTGCAAAGCCCCCTTTTTACACATAATGGAAACCATTTCAATTCCTCAAATGGGCTTTAACATTTATTATATTCCCTTTTTTTTGTTTTTCTTTAGCTGCACTTCTTATGCCCTTATGTAACCAAATACTTATAAGCGAGGCAATTTGAAAGCCATTGAGTATATATATTGTATACTTAATATTATTAACTATTTTGACACTGACAAGTATTTAGTTTAGTTGCTGATTTCAAATACACAACTCAACCGTAATTATGAAGAGACCTAAATTATATAGCTAGCACATTGATAGCTAACAATTTGATAAAAATAATGTTGTTTTCAAAAGTTATTGTTATAGTTGTTTACAATATTTAAAACTAGTTTACTCATAACGTTAGCATATATAACAAAATGTATATCGAAATTACTTTAGCTTGAAGATCATTTGAATAAGTCCGAGTATGTTGGATAAGACAGGCGGAGCCGACTGCGTAATACTCTGATACCATTTTAAGAACAGCTGAAAGCAAGTGAACAGAACATTTTTGCTGGTGTTTGGGTGACCCGAAATCGGCCTTCCAAGTTTTTGGGGACTGGAGGGGCGTGGTCGATCTTAAGAGGGGGTGACCAGAAGTCTATTTTCCAAATTTGGTGATTTTAGCTCTAAAACTGTGGAAGATATACATTTTCGCGATTTTTGGGGGCGGGAGGGGGCGTGGCCCCAAAAATTTTTCCGATCTTTAGAGGGCGTGACAAGAAGTCTATTTTCCAAATTTTGTGATTTTAGCTCTAAAACTGTGGAAGATATACATTTTCGCGATTTTTGGGGGCGGGAGGGGGCGTGGCCCCAAATTTTTTCGATCTTTGGGGGGGCTGACAATAAGTCTATCCTCCAATTTTGGTGATTCTAGCTCTAAAACTGTGGAAGATATACATTTTCGCGATTTTTGGGGGCGGGCGGGGGCGTGGCCCCAAAATTTTTTGTCCGATCTTTAGAGGACTTGGCCAGAAGTCTACCCTCAAAGTTTGGTGGCCCTAGCTCTTAAAATGTGCGAGATATAGGCTTCCGTGTTTCGTGGGGGCGGGGTGGCTGGGGGGCGTTCTAGTGGGCGTGGCCGGAAAATCCAGGACGCAATCTTTTGGGCTGGTCAGCCCTAGTCTAAATTCCAAATTTGGGGACTCTAGCTTCAAAATTGCGGGAAATATACACGTGTTATCGAATTGTGCATTCATGTATATCGATTTTCGCGATTACGGGGGCGGGAGTGGGCGTGGTCGAAATTTTGTTTCTGTGTAATCTGTAGAGGACGTCACCAGTAATATTTATTCCAAATATGGTGACTTTAGCTCTAAAACTGCGGGAGATATAAGTATTTCAAATTAATTTTGGAGGGGGGGCTGGTGGGCGTAATAATGGGCGTGGCCGATTAACCTAGGATCCAATTTTTTCGGGAGGTCACCAGCAATATACCTACCAAATTTGATTACTCTAGCTTCAAAATTGTGGGAGTTATTCACGTTTAATCGATTTGTGATTTGAGGTGTATCGACATGTTATCGATTTGCCAGCCTCCCAGTGGGCGTGGCATAAATTTGGAATAAACTTGATCTGAAGCAGATAGCTATAATCATAACGCAAAAGATTTCAAGAGTCTATCTAATATCGTTTCGGAAATACGTGCGTTCATCCAGACAGACAGACGGACAGACGGCCAGACGGACAGACGGACGGCCTGACGGACATTCGACAAAACCAATATACTATGAGTACCTTCGGTATCAGAGTATAAAAAGAATGTGGTTTCAAAAGTTATAAGCTATAATGTGAAGCTTATATAAAAAGAATGTTTAGTATACTTATTACTTATAAAGTTAACAAAACAAAAGGTATTTGCAAATTACTTTAGCTCGAAGATCGTTTGACTAAGTAAAACAATTTTAGAAATCTAAACAAATGCTAAAATGGTTGCTAATTTCTTAAGTTATAAGCTATAGTATAAGAGGAATGTTTAATATATTTGTTACTTATAAAGTGAATCTAACGTTATATATTTCGTTATTATTGTTGCTTTAGGATCATTTGAATAAGTCCGAATATGTTTGATAAAACAACTTTCGAAAGCGAATCAATAAGAAGAATGTTGTTTTCTAAAGTTATAAGCAATATTATAAAGCTAATATAAAAGAAGAGTTTAACACACTTGTTACTTATAAAGTTATATATTTCGATATTATTGTTGCTTTAGGATCATTTGAATGAGTGTTCGCTTTTACAGCTGAGAAGCACTTTACAAGAAATAAGCGTATTCTTTTAAGCGTATTCTTCTATTTATTCTTGTGTAGTTTTCCCAGGCCCCAATCCCACCTCACAGCAGTCACATTCAGTGCAAGCTGCGATTCATTTTATACGTTTTGTTTCCACTCTGCTGTTTTTTTTTGTTTTTTTTTGCGCGCGGTGTTGTTTAGCGCATTTTCGACAATTTGCAAAATTGAAATGTGCGCAAATTTAAATTACCGTTGCATGCTTTTAGGCGCCATCGTTAGCGGCATTTTCCAGGCGCTTGAGCACGCCAACCACACACACACACACACACACAGAGAGAGAGAGAGAGAGAGAGTGGGCAGGGTGCGCTGCCTCATTTAGAGCATGGTAAATATTGCGCATACGTCATGTTGGCTTTAGCGTTGGCGACAATTACCGTTAGCGGCTTCTGCAATTTATGCGCTGCATACTTCTCGTCGCTAACGATTCCCAATGCATTTCGCTAGCTCCTCATCTGTCTTGTCCGCCCCGCTACTGCCTGCTGGCTCCTGGCTCCTGGCTCCTTGCTCGCTGCTGGTCTAGACGGCTCATGCACACAAATTAGCCAAGTTAAATTGGCTGCCACTTGACGGCCGCGCTGCTCTCACGACTGACGACTGACGACTGGCGTCGGCGCTGGGCGGGCTGCCACGCCCCTTGCTTAATGCATTTTAATTTCAACTGGCTTGTTCCTTTTCATCCTCTTTTTCGCCAGCACACAAAAAACTATAAATTAAAAAGGTTTACAACAACAGCAATGTTTGTGCAACAAAAAAGTTTTTTGGGCTTGCGGCAAACTGTTTTTTTTTTGTTCATTCATTGCATTCCTTTTTGCATACCCTGCACTCTCAAAAGTGACTACTAGGGCAGGGCTGTATCATTTGTAAGGCAGTCTTTTGTATCTCCCTTCTGAAGGTGAGCAAATCTATAATATGGTTTACGGAAAGGGTCTATAATAACTATTACACTAACTAAGAATATCGGCTAATTTTTACTTTTATTTTATTTCTAAAAAAAAAAGACAATTTTTTTTATTCTATCAGTCTTAAATAAAGGCTATTATCATTATATTATAATCAACATTTTGATAAAAATATTTATACAAAATTAGTTAAGGACTTTTTATGAATACAAATCATATCAATAATAGATCAGTTTTCGAATGTTACTCCAAGATACAAGCCAGAAATGTTTGCAGGAAACAAAATTAGACTAGTCAAATTTTGAGCTGATAAACATTAATCTGGGACCTGCAGCTACACTTGACATTAATATCACTCACGTATTTAATTTTTTAATTTAAAGACCATTTGGAAAACAATAACACACCATTTTTCATAAGCAGACTCCTTAACAATAAAAATAATATATATAATATAGAAACAGAACTTAATAATGAATTAACTATTTATTAAGTCGTTACTTAGTCCAACTCCGAAGTAAACTTTATTGAACAATACTTTGAGTTTGCCCACAGTTGAACATATTTTATACCAAAAAATCGATTGAAGCCACTAAAAAAGGCAACAAAATACATAATACATGCATAAAACACGATGCGAGAAAATTTATTTTGGCATCCAGGAATTTTGTGATGTAATTAATGATAAAACAATATGTAAGGAAAAAAATTGTATAATAGCTGCAACAAAATACACGAAAATAAAAAGCCAACAAGCGCCGAAGCAGAACTCAACTCAACAATAACAAATGGGAAATGATTATCTTCGACGTGCCGAAGTTTTAATACTCTTTTCGAATTTGGAGACAGATTTCCACTGCGCTGTCAAACTATTTAATGACGCATATCTTCGTCATTGATGAGAAAAGAGGATATTCAAATACATAAGCAAATCGAAAGCAATGGCTTGAAAAACTTGGAAAAGTGGCCAAAACTGACTTCTAGTTGTATGGCAGCTATAAGATATAGTGGTCCGATCTGGCTGATTCCGACAAATGTGCTCTACCTCTGAATAATAATAATAACTGTGCAAAGTAACATCGCGTTAGCTCAAGAACTGAGCGACTAGCTTGCAAACATACAGACAGACAGACGGACATGGCCAGATCAGGTGTTGCAAGTTTCAGTACAAAATGAATATAAAATTTTCTTTGAAAAGAGTATAAAAACTAGGTAAAAATTTTAATTTCTATATGTGTATGTATGCCAAGCCTGCGGATGTTAATGCGGATGCGAATGCGGATGCGGATGAGGTTGGGAATGCGGCGCTTGGTACAGCTCATTAAATTAGCAATGATAATTATTTTAAATTATTTAAAATGAGTTCATTAGGTTGTGAGAAATGTTGCGTTGTTAGTTGTTGTTGTTGTTGTTATTGTTGTTGTTCACTGTGGTTGTTATTCACTGTTGTTCGTTTACCCAAAGCGATTTATGCTTGTCGTTTCCTTTGCATTGTTTCTTTTTTGTATGTCAGTTGTTGTTGTATAATCCGCTCATGTAACTGAAATTAATTTGATTGCTGATGTTGTCTCAGCTGCTTCATTAATCAAAGCACCAAGGGACAACTTTCTCCTGTCTCTCTCTCTCTGTCTTTTTTATTCATGAATAATTAGATATAGAACATAGTTGTCCCGGTTGCCCGTCCAGGCGGCTCAAAACTTATCCATCAAATGACATTTGCGTTGATTCGGGTTCCCAACTCTCAGCCCCCAATCCTCCATTTCAGTCCCACTTCATCCCCCCACAACCGCCGGCCTTAATTTAAACTCACAGCTGGTCTCTGTCTGGTACATTTTTGACTCTCTGTTTCTATTTCTCTTTTCGTTTCTGTTTCTGTTTCTGCTTTCGCTTCTGTTATCTGGAATCTTGTTTGTCTTTCGTCTTTGGCTCAGCTGCTGTCGCTTCCTGTGCATCCATCCACTTGTTACGGTTCAGCATTCGGCATTCATCAAAAATTGTGTCAAAATTTGAGTACAACAACAGAAAAACTGTCGCACGTTGCTCAGACACGATGATTTCTGCTCCTGGACACGGCCGACATGGCGCCCAAAAGCGGGCAACACATTTCATTCATTCTTTTTTTTTGGGGGTGTTTGGTTAGGAAGGAGAGCAAGGAGCAGGCATGAGAAGGCAGTTTGTGTGCGAAAACATTTTTGTGTATGCTCTGTAGAGATAGAAAATAAATAAATATGATAGATCTGTTATAAGTCTAATATAGATAGATGGAGATTGGAAAATATACAACAAAATAGATAGAGACATTTATGCATACATAACACACAAAGAATGTTTAAAAGAGGTAGATATTCAAAATATAAATTACATATGTATAGAGTATGAAATAGACTTTTACAAAAATTTGGCCATGTCCGTCTGTCTGTCTGTATGTATGAAGACTAGTCCCCCAGTTTTTGAACTATCGCGGTGAAACTTAGCAGGGAGACCTACTTTTCAAAGGGACAGCACATTTGTCGGAATCTGCCAGATCGGACCACTATATCTTATAGCTGCCATACCATTCGAAGTCGGTTTTGTCCATAAGTCCATGTTTCTAAATTTATCGCCTTCAATTTCCTTGCACACTTAAATCAGATCATTTTTTACCAAGTTATGATGGTTTAAAGTTTTCAAATAAATAAAAATTAATTTTACAAGCTAACATTTTTGTTAATTTTTGCCTGATTTTAGGCCAAAAAATTAGCTATCACAAAATCGGGTTTCATGTGGATTTTTATTCTAATTGTGACAGCCGCAATCGATTAAAACAACATTTCGCAAACCTATTTTTATACCCTGAACCCATATAAAGTATATATATTCTTGATCAGTAGCAACAGCTGAGATAATCTAGCAAAGTATTTGAAATATATGTTCTCGTAATCTTTACTCATATCAACTTTGTTCAAGCTATTGATACATTTCGATTTCAGACCAACAAGTTTTGGCCATAACTTGAAAGTTATAGCAGATAGAAGCAAACATAGAAGTAAAACAACATATTTGAAGGTATCCCCTTGTAATATGGTTTGTTACACATATTGTTGCCAATTTTATGCCAAACACATTTTACAAAGACCGGGAAAAAACACACACAAAACAAAGGAGATTTAATTTTCCTTAGTGTGGTGTTCAGTGAATGAGCAAGTTAACTGCTTAAACTGCTTTCAAAATGTGTGTGTTTGTGTTTGCTGATAAGTAAATATGAATGAATGTAAGGAGTGTGTTCAGGGTATCTCCTAGTCGGGCACTCCCGACTATATCACTCTTACTTGTTTCCATTAACTCTGAATGTTATACGAGCGTTTTTAGGATAGAGCTATTTAGTCCAAGGGCAGGTAAATTCTTTATTTGTGGTGTAAAAACTATAAATTGATGGATTTTTGTGTTTATTCAATGTATGTATATGAGAAGTTTGTTTAACTGCTGGGGGAACAAGCTTAGTGTTTGTTACAAAATATAGTTTTGGGAATAGAGGTTCGTGTAAGAAGCTTACACTAAAGTCTTCTTATGGCAAGTCAATTGATGTGAGCAATGTTCCTAGCAATATTCATCCTAGAATTAGAGTGATATTACAGATTGTCCATGTGTTTGCTTGAAATTGAGTTAAATATGTCCATGAGCGTATTCATGTTAAGGTCTCTATATATTGATATAATAGTAAAAATGAAACTGATAAGCACCAAAGTAAAACAACTGAATCCCGAGGATGACGTTGGAAATATGATATTTAATTCGCATTATGATTTTTAAATTCTTTCTTTTACATATTCCCATTCAAAATACTATTCTAAGTAATATATTTTCGATCACATATTGAGCGGATAGTACTGAAAAATTAAGTACCTGATCTTCTAGTGTATTTTATATACCTGATACACAATATTGTCTATTTATCACCAAAAAAATGCGCTACCAGACCATCAATTTGGCTTCCGAGGACGCCATAATGCGGTTGAACAAATCCATCGTGTTGTAAGCCACATCCTCAGCGCCTTCGAAAAGAAAAAATACTGTGCCGCAGTTTTCCTGGACATTCGGCAGGCTTTTGATAGGGTCTGGCACGAGGGCCTCTGCTACAAGCTAATGCCGCTGCTCCCTGAAGGTCTCTGGAAGGTGCTTGTCTCTTTCCTGGAAGGCAGAGCATTTGCTGTCGAATACAGAGATGCCCGGTCCGGAATGCGTCCTATTCGGGCTGGTGTACCTCAGGGTAGTGTTCTTGGACCAATACTATACACTGTATTTACGGCGGATCTTCCCATCCTCAATACACGCGGATCATTGACGGCAACATATGCTGACGACACAGCTTTCCTAGCTTCTAGCAGTTACTCAACGACTGCCTCCAGACGTGTCCAAGGATTCCTAGATGAGTTCGAGTGCTGGGCCTCGCGATGGAATATAGAGCCGAATATTGAAAAACCCAACACGCCACGTTTGCACTCCGGCCTGGGCGCTCACGTCGGCTTTATCTAGATGGTAAGAGAATCGCGCACACTGATAACATCACTTATTTGGGAGTGACCCTGGACAGGCGCCTCACATGGAGCAGCCATATTAAAAAAGCATGTGGAACAGTGAACAAAAAACTGGGGAAATTGGACTGGCTTCTCAGACCAGGGAGTGGTCTTTCCCTAAGAGCCAAAGTACGGTTATTTAAGACCATTATACTGCCAACGTTAAATTGGGGTATCACTTGCTGGGGGACTGCATGTGACACTACCCTAAGAAGAGTTCAAGCTACAATAACAAAGTCTTTGCGCCGCATGACCAATATTCAGTGGCATCATTACGTCAAAAATGAGACTATCCTCAACGACCTTCAAATACCAACGGTGTGTGAGGCCATAAGTAAAAGCTCCAACCGGTATCGCGCACGTTTGTTAGACCACTCTAACCGCCTGGCTAGACAACTCGCAAGACCGGCGAGACATAGGCGTCTGAAGCGCAAGCACCCGTCGGACCTCTGGATCCTTGGCCGGTCGCGGAACGGCCGGCTTCTTTAGAAAATTATAGCAATATATATTATAGCATACCCGTGCTGACAACAGCGTCATCTCCCCACTGAGATGGGTTTTTAAAGTTCAAAGTTATACCGGCCTGGAAATAGGGTAAACACCCTATGTAGCTTGCCAAATAAAAATAAAAAAAAATATAAAAAAAAAAAATTTATATTATTTATTAAGTCGTTAAAGAGACCTTAAGTGCTGCGACTATCTAAGGATATCAATAATCGGCAACGCCGATTATAATAAATAATAGCAGCAGACAAGAAGAATATCCAAAGTCAGTCGAGACGGAATCGTCGATGGAAAGGGTTGCCAAGTGTTCAAGTCCCGAGTCAAGACGACAAGATATCATCGAATCGTTGTTAATTTGGACACATCCCACAGAGCCCAGTTGTGCTCACCAAAAGTGACCCACTGGGCATATTATCACAAAACCTAAAAGCTCGTATCAAGAAACTTAAGGTTCTTACCCATTTAAAGTTTGAGAATAGGCTATGATCGTTTCGACCCGAAGGCCTAGAGTCGTTGGAGGAAGCAACTCGTCACTTTCATCAGTCGTCGCTCAACAGAATTGGTCAAGCAGCAGCTATTAGTCACTAAGCAATTAGATATAATCATCAATGTAACCTATATATTAAATAAACAGGATATTCCTTGAGTCCCTTTGTCCCTTTTAGTACTATTGTTTCTATATTAGCTCTTCACTTTATGCGCTGTGCTTGTAGTTTTAATATATCACTGGAAAGACAATTTACAAATATCTAAACTTTTTAAATAAAAATTAAAACTTTCATTTCGATTTAAAACTGAAAGCTGCACTTAAAGTTACCTCAATTTGTATACAAAACAAGTGGGGAAGGATCATCTTCGGCGTGCCGAAGATTTTATACTCTTTTCGAACCTTTGCCAACTGCACCACCGAAATGATATAAGATATGTGTCTCATATAAACTTGAATATCAGAAGAAGGAGGGATATAAGAGCAAGTAATAAAAAGAGCCATTGATGGGAATATTACTTTAACAGCAACAATTTCTACATCAGCGGGCATATTAAAATTAAAAATTTCCGATTGGAGCGTGGCTTTAATGGCAATTAGAACACCACCACCTCTAGTCGGCCGGTCACGTCTATAGATATTAAAATTATTTGAAAAAAAGCGATAATATCTGACTCAAAAGATGTGCTATTAGAGAATAGACTTTTAAGTTTAGACATATTGCCTCTAACATTCTGATATTGAATGGTAGTTAAATCAAAATTCAGTTTTTTGAGGGATTGCTGGATGCTGAACTACCAGCTGGAAGTGAGACAGGTTGAGGGATGTTTCGAATTTTTGGCTTAAATTCATGAACAATCATGTGTGGTGGCCACAAATTATGTGGAAAGTGTCATTTATAACACTTATTTTGAAAGACGCTATTTCACGAGGTGAAGAAAAATTAAATTTGGTGACTAATACGCTAGCGGTAGTTTTGCTAGCAGTGTATGAGACTATAGAGTCTGAAGTAGTATCAGAAGCAAGCCTAGATATAAAAACTTGCTTCCTAGGGACAATCACATTTAAAACTGGTGGTTGCGCTGAAATTGCAATATTAGTATTGTTGCTAATTCCAGTTGTAATCGGGCTATGAGATGTTCTGCGTTTCCGCCGAGAAACAACTCGCACCGATGTTGACAGATCTACAGAAGGGGGTATGATAGGATCCACTGTGGTCGGTAGTGGAGTAATTTGGAGGGATGGAGAAGGAGACAAAGAAAGTATTGGCGAAACGTCCACATTTTTTGGAGTTGCCAAAAGAGTCGGAGTACACTGGACAGCAGAAGGCGGCACAGATACAGGCACACTTAAGAAGTGCGACTCTAACTGGCGAGCAGGGGGGGACTCAAATTTATATTGGCTAAGCAGTTCAGCGCTTGATTCGAAATCATTCGCAAGAAGCTTAGCCACAGTTTGCAATTTAGTAAACTGATTTCTCACGGAATTATACATGCGTGAGAAGTCAGTTTGTATGTCTATGCATACTGGGCACGACCATTTCCAAGCCACCGCTGCCTTTTTTAGCAATTGCGGTGACTTTGTCACATTCGCGACCAGTAGGTCCTGCACATTTAGCATGCATAATATTATCACACAACCAACAGAAAATAAATTGTGGCTGTGCAGCATCATCAGCCTGCTTAAAAGTGCAATTTAGTTTGCAGCACGACATATTGACTACTGGGGTCTAACAAATTACACAAATATGATACAAAAATTTGCGAGAGCAAAGTTTAACTCAAAACTAGAGTCAATACACAAATAATAATGCGTGTGAAGAACAAAACAAAAACAAAAAGTTAGGTGAGCGCGATGCACAAAGAGAATATGCACAGGCGAACACACGCACAAACAGATGCTTGCAAACGAAAGCACCGAAACAAGATAAGCAGAAGAAAAAAAAGAACACAAACAACAAGTGCAGAACTGACGCCGCGTTAATAAATTGAATAATTGCTATTATTCTATGCACAGCTGATAAAACTTTGCACAAAAACCAAAGCGTTATCACTTGACCACAATATTGGGTAAATTTTAGATAATTAAATGCTTTAACAGCGTTAAGAAAAAATAAAAGTTGCAGAGCACAATAAAACACGTCAATTACACTCAAGCTGAGATCTCTCTCATTGATCTCTGCCTGCCTGTCTGCCTGTATGTATGTCTGCCAGTTTGTCTGTCCGTATGTCTGCCAGTTTGTCTGTCTGTATGTCTACCTGTCTGTCTGCCTGACTGTCTTCCTGTCTGCCTGCCTGTCTGTCTGCCTGTATGCCTGCCTGCCTGACTGTCTACCTGTCTGTCTGCCTGCCTGTCTGCCTGCCTGTCTGTCTGCTTGTCTGTCGGACTGTCTGTCTGCTTGTCTGTGTGCCTGTCTGTCTGTCTCTCTGCCTGTCTCTCTGTCTGTCTGTCTGTCTGTCTGCCTGTCTGTCTGTCTTCCTGTATGCCTGTCTGTCTGCCTATCTGCCTGCCTGTCTGCCTGTATGTATGTCTGCCTGTCTGCCTGTCCGCCTGTCTGTCCGTATGTCTGCCAGTTTGTCTGTCCGTATGTCTGCCAGTTTGTCTGTCTGTCTACCTGTCTGTCTGCCTGACTGTCTTCCTGTCTGTCTGCCTGCCTGTATGCCTGCCTGCCTGACTGTCTACCTGTCTGTCTGCCTGCCTGTCTGCCTGTATACCTGCCTGTCTGTCTGCCTGTCTGTCTGCTTGTCTGTCGGACTGTCTGGCTGTCTGTCTGCTTGTCTGTGTGCCTGTCTGTCTGTCTCTCTGCCTGTCTCTCTGTCTGTCTGCCTGTCTGTCTATCTTCCTGTATGCCTGTCTGTCTGCCTATCTGCCTGCCTGTCTGCCTGTATGTATGTCTGTCTGCCTGTCTGTTTGCCTGTATGTGTACCTGTCTCTCTGTCCGCCTGTCTGTCTGTCTGTATGTCTGTCTGACTGCCTGTCGGTCTTCCAGTATGCCTGTCTGTCTGCCTATTTATTTTTTTTTTTTTTATTTATTTATTTATTTATTGTCGACTATTGACAGTCGACACAAAAGAATTTATATAAAATTATAAAACACTTAAATGTGTATACAAAATTTTCAAAAAATTTAAAATAGTAAATATATTAAATTAAAGATAAAAAGTTAAAATTACGTTAGGTTCTGGGGATATCAATAGCAAAATTAAATCATTGGTCCAAAATTTGTTGCAAGGATTGGGGAAAACCCAGAAAAACCCAATCAAACCAAAAATCAATAACATTTTGTTTAGTAGTTTGTTAATATTTAAAAGGAAGCAAGTATTTATAATGAGTTAGTATATACTATTAGAAAGTATTTTAAAAAGTGAAAAATAGAAGATAGAGAGAGAATAAAGAAAAATAATGGAGCGAAATAAAGAAAAAAAGGGAAATAGATTTAACTAAACACGGGCAGAGGAGTCCCGTAAATACAAAAGAATATAAGATTTTATTAGTGGGAGAGAGAGCTCAACCGAGATGACATGGAACACTTTGTTGTAGTCCTTGCAAAGAACACGAAGAGGAGTGTGCAAAGCGTAATCAGTCGTGCATGAAGGTAAAATCAAGGGGACGTAGTTTCTAGTTGGCCTACTAGGTACAAAAAAGTTTAGGCGAGCTAACAGAAAGGAAGAGTCTATGTCGCCGTTAATTAACTTGTGTAGGAAGACAACACCAAGCGTTGTTCTACGGTTAAGTAACGACGGAAGATTAATAAGTAAAAGCCTACTGGAATACGATGGCAAACGGAGATTGGGATCCCAGTTAAGTCCACTAAGCAAAGAGCAGGAATTGCTTCTGCACGGATTCTATTCGCTCTTGAAAGTTTTGGTACTGCGGGCACCAAATACATGCGCAGTATTCAAGGATAGGACGAACTAAAGAAACATATAGCAGTTTTGTGGTGAAAGGATCGTTAAATTTTTTCGACCAACGCTTAATAAAGCCAAGTACACCTCTGACCTCATTAGTGATAGTCGACATATGCATATTAAAGTTAAGCTTGTTGTCAAAAATGACTCCAAGATCTTTAACTGTAAAGATACGTTGCAATGGAACATTGTCAATCGTATAAGTGGTTAAGTAGGGTCTAGTCCGACTAAAAGTCATGAACATACATTTTGAACAATTTAGCTGCAGTTGATTGGCCGACCACCAGCGCTGCATAGAGCTCAAATCATCTTGCAGATGAGTATGACACAAGGGATCGGTGTACGAAAAAATAAGTTTCACATCATCTGCGTACATAAGAATACGAGAGTGTGATACAATCGAAGGCAGGTCATTAATGAAAAGAGTAAACAATAAAGGTCCAAGATGACTACCTTGAGGTACACCAGAAGTAACGTGAACCATTTTCGAGGTAGTCGACCTAACCAATACTCTTTGAGTGCGACCTTTCAAGTAGGTGGCAATCCATAAAAGAAATGAGGGAGGGAATCCTAAGCAATCAAGCTTATATAGCAATATATCATGGTTAACAGAGTCAAATGCTTTACTGAAGTCAGTATATATAACGTCAGCTTGCATTTTCGATAGAAATGCATCATTTACCAGGGAGGTAAATTCAAGCAAGTTGGTCGTAGTGGACCGACTCTTAATAAAACCATGTTGGGCAGGGGAAATAATCGACTTACAAAGATGTTGCAAAGTCGAAGTAAGGATTTTTTCAAATAATTTTGGGATGGCTGATAACTTTGCAATACCTCTATAATTCGAAATATCTGACTTCCCACCTTTTTTATGTAAAGGAATCACAAACGATTCCTTCCATATAGATGGGAAGACTGCAGAATCAAGGGATAGATTAAAAAGCTTAAGCAATGGTTGAGTAAGTGAAGTACAGCACTCCTTAAGCACACAACTAGGGATGTTGTCAGGCCCTGGAGAGAAAGAAGATTTTAGAGATTTAATAGAAGATAGAAGTGAAGTGTTACAGATGGTTGGAGTAAATAGTTGGTTAGAAGATGAAATTTGAAAAGGATAAGACACATTAGTAGGGGTGACAGAGGAATAGGTTGACTGAAAAAATTTAGCAAATAGGTCAGAAGCAGCAGAATCATTACTAGCTTTATCCATCCCAAGAAAAAACGAAGAAGGCAAACCAGAAGATTTGCGCTTAGAATTCACAAAATTGTAAAATTGTTTAGGATCCTGACTAAACTGACGTTTGCAGCGAGCAAGGTAATTCTCGTAGCATTGAGAGTTTAGAAGAAAAAAGTTTGACTTGGCTATAGAGTATTTAGACAAGTTGAAATTAGAGCCAGACTTCTTAAATTTTTTAAAAAATTTTGATTTTTGGGTTTTTAAGTAAGAAAGTCTTGGCGTGAACCATGGTGGTTTCTTTAAGCCAGATGTTCGAACGTATTTTGGTATACAAACGCCAAAGAGCGCATATATGTTTTCGTAGAATCTTTTAATAGCTACATCTATATCAACAGCATTGTCTAAAAAAGACCAATCAGTTTAATAAATAAGTTGATTAAGTAGGGTGTAATTCCCCTTACGAAAACAAAATATTGGCATGTTTGAGGTTGGTGAAGGTAAGGCGGAGGCCTTTGAACAGAAAAGAGACATTTCTAAAGTGGGATGGTAAGAATCTTCAGGGACTGTTATTGGAAGTGACCTAGACACAGAAGCACTGGGACAGTCGTTGATAAAAACGAGATCAAGTATTCTATTCAATTGGTTATGAATTGAATTGATCTGAAACAACGAAAGATCAAGCATGCCATCAAGAAAATCATGCTGAGCTGACGGAATAAGATAATTTGTGCTGCTGAAAAATGACCATATGATATTTGGCAGATTAAAATCGCCTAAAACCACAAAAAGGTTATTATCACGCACATGGGTAGAAACTTCTCTGATATAAGATATGTGTCTCATATAAACTTGAATATCAGAAGAAGGAGGGATATAGGAGCAAGTAATAAAAAGAGCCATTGATGGGAATATTACTTTAACAGCAACAATTTCTACATCAGCGGGCATATTAAAATTAAAAATTTCCGATTGGAGCGTGGCTTTAATGGCAATTAGAACACCACCACCTCTAGTCGGCCGGTCACGTCTATAGATATTAAAATTATTTGAAAAAAAGCGATAATATCTGACTCAAAAGATGTGCTATTAGAGAATAGACTTTAAAGTTTAGACATAAGGCCTCTAACATTCTGATATTGAATGGTAGTTAAATCAAAATTCAGTTTTTTGAGGGATTGCTGGATGCTGAACTACCAGCTGGAAGTGAGACAGGTTGAGGGATGTTTCGAATTTTTGGCTTAAATTCATGAACAATCATGTGTGGTGGCCACAAATTATGTGGAAAGTGTCATTTATAACACTTATTTTGAAAGACGCTATTTCACGAGGTGAAGAAAAATTAAATTTGGTGACTAATACGCTAGCGGTAGTTTTGCTAACAGTGTATGAGACTATAGAGTCTGAAGTAGTATCAGAAGCAAGCCTAGATATAAAAACTTGCTTCCTAGGGACAATCACATTTAAAACTGGTGGTTGCGCTGAAATTGCAATATTAGTATTGTTGCTAATTCCAGTTGTAATCGGGCTATGAGATGTTCTGCGTTTCCGCCGAGAAACAACTCGCACCGATGTTGACAGATCTACAGAAGGGGGTATGATAGGATCCACTGTGGTCGGTAGTGGAGTAATTTGGAGGGATGGAGAAGGAGACAAAGAAAATATTGGCGAAACGTCCACATTTTTTGGAGTTGCCAAAAGAGTCGGAGTACACTGGACAGCAGAAGGCGGCACAGATACAGGCACACTTAAGAAGTGCGACTCTAACTGGCGAGCAGGGGGGACTCAAATTTATATTGGCTAAGCAGTTCAGCGCTTGATTCGAAATCATTCGCAAGAAGCTTAGCCACAGTTTGCAATTTAGTAAACTGATTTCTCACGGAATTATACATGCGTGAGAAGTCAGTTTGTATGTCTATGCATACTGGGCACGACCATTTTAAGCCACCGCTGCCTTTTTTAGCAATTGCGGTGACTTTGTCACATTCGCGACCAGTAGGTCCTGCACATTTAGCATGCATAATATTATCACACAACCAACAGAAAATAAATTGTGGCTGTGCAGCATCATCAGCCTGCTTAAAAGTGCAATTTAGTTTGCAGCACGACATATTGACTACTGGGGTCTAACAAATTACACAAATATGATACAAAAATTTGCGAGAGCGCAAAGCAAAGAGAGGCGTAGAAATTGAAGCGACGAAAAAAAAAACAAGTGAGAACGTTGCAGTCGGGCGGAGCCGCTGCGTAATACTCTGATACCATTTTAAGAACAGCTGAAAGGAAGTGAACAGAATATTTTTGCTGGTGTATGGGTGACCCGAAATCGGCCTTACAAGTTTTTGGGGACGGGAGGGGCGTGGTCGATCTTAAGAAGGGGTGACCATAAGTCTATTTTCCAAATTTTTCCAAATATACATTTTCGCGATTTTTGGGGGCGGGAGGGGGCGTGGCCATAAAAATTTTTGTCCGATCTTTAGAGGACTTGGCCAGAAGTCTACCCTCAAAGTTTGGTGGCCCTAGCTCTTAAACTGTGCGAGATATAGGCTTCCGTGTTTCGTGGGGGCGGGGTGGCTGGGGGCGTTCTAGCCGGAAAATCAAGGACGCAATCTTTTGGGCTGGTCAGCCCTAGTCTAAATTCCAAATTTGGGGACTCTAGCTTCAAAATTGCGGGAAATATACACGTGTTATCGAATTGTGCATTCATGTATATCGATTTTCGCGATTACGGGGGCGGGAGTGGGCGTGGTCGAAATTTTGTTTCTGTAATCTGTAGAGGACGTCACCAGTAATATATATTCCAAATATGGTGACTTTAACTGCGGGAGATATAAGCATTTCAAATTAATTTTGGAGGGGGGCTGGTGGGCGTAATAATGGGCGTGGCCGATTAACCAAGGATCCAATTTTTTCGGGAGGTCACCAGCAATATGCTTACCAAATTTTATTACTCTAGCTTCAAAATTGTGGGAGTTATTTACGTTTAATCGATTTGTGATTTGAGGTGTATCGACATGTTATCGATTTGCCAGCCTCCCAGTGGGCGTGGCATAAATTTGGAATAAACTTGATCTGAAGCAGATAGCTATAATCATAACGCAAAAGATTT